>CAUYLG010011213.1:0-46596 GCA_963573385.1 Cacajao melanocephalus | reverse complement strand
GGGGGGGGTGCCGGCCGCCCCCTTCACGGCATTGTGTTTTTTTTTAACCAAACCACGGCGTTGGTTCGCCCAACTTGGTTTTTTTTTTTTTTTTTTTTTTTTTTTTTTTTTTTTTTTTTTTTGAGATGGAGTCTTGCTGTGTCGCCAGGCTGGAGTACAGTGGCACAATCTTGGTTCACTGCAACCTCCATCTCCCAGTTTCAAGCGATTCTCCTGCCTCAGCCAACCGAGTAGCTGGGATTACAGGTGCGTGCCACCACGCCCAGCTAATTTTTGTATTTTTAGTAGAGATGGGGTTTCATTGTGTTGGTCAGGCTGGTCTCAAACACCTGACCTCGTGATCCATTCACCTTGGCCTCCTAAAGTGCTGATATTACAGGCGCTAGCCACCACACCCGGCCGAGGATGCTTTCTTAAGAAGCAGTTACAATCAGGAGAAGGGCAAAGAAAAAAAAATATATATAAAAAGAAGCAGTTAAATCATGGAGTCTGGAGTATAGAAGGGTCGTTAAGTTTGAAAAGGGTAGATTCTCAAGGTTCCTCAGCCTGTTGTACATACCTACCTGCCCTGCCACAATCCCAATAGGTAGATTATTATTCAGACACTTCCACATGGATTCATACGTGGATTTCTACATCGATCAGAGAGAGATGTGCCTGGACTGACAAGCAAATGGCTAAGGTTACCTGGCCTTCTGATCCATCAGTGGGAGATGTGGAAGGAAGAGATGGAGACAGAGAGTTACCTCCTTGATTCACCTGGACCCACTTCCATGGGAGAAAACATCCCAGCCATGAATTCTAATCAAGCAGCCCTAGGATATCTGCTTCTACTGCTCCAACTCCAGCACCCTGAGCTCTCCTCATTAAAGCCATGTACCTGACTCTTCTTTCTGTCCAGGAGCTCTGACTTCTTCACTGACTTCCCATCCCTGCCACTCCTCACATAGCTACTTTTTCTCAACCAGGTCCCCAAAGACGTCTCCCTTCTAAACGTACCCAATAGCTGCAGGAAGCAACTACCCGTCTGTGGGCATATCCCCATAACTCATCCGCAGATGCCCTCCACTTGCTCCTCCATTTATCCTTTTCCTCTTTTTCCCTTTCTTAGGACCCTTAGGACCCTTTCTCTGTTTCCTCTAGTTGTCTTTAATTTCCTTCATGGAAGGATGGCCTTCGAAAGATAGCCTTCAAAGGTAGCAGTACTCAAAGGTACCATAGACTATTCCTCGGGCTTTAAGAAGGATTAGATTTGTCCTTTTTGCCTAGTTGATTTCATTTCCACCAGTGGTCATTTACTCTTTCATGACCCACATAAGCTCTAATAGGTTCATTTTAAAATTTAATAACTTCCAGGAGTAAGTAATCAACAGGTGGTTATAAGAGTACTACTGTGTGCCCAGGTTGATACCTCTCTATAGGAAAAGGAACTAGGTATTCATGCACAGATGGATAAGGTAGCTACATGCCTTTCAGTATCATAAGCTAAGTTTTATAATATAGACAAGACGAGTCTGGAGCAGAGCATAATAACAAAGCATAATGGGGCTCACAGTCAGTACTTCTGAGTTAAAGAGTGAGTTGATGGTGAGAGGCTCAGAGTAGGGTCCCTGGCCTTGAGAAACAGGAAAGGATTGGGGCCAGATGTGGTGGCTCAGGCCTGTAATCCCAGCACTTTGAGAGGCTGAGGTGGGCAGATCACCTGAGGCCAGGAGTTCGAGATCAGCCTGATCAACATGGTGAAACCCCATCTCTACTAAAAATACAAAAATTAGCCAGGCGTAGTGGCACATGCCTGTAATCCTAGCTACTTGGGAGGCTGAGGCAGGAGAATCACTTGAACCTGGGAGCCAGGGATTGCAGTGAGCTGAGATCATGACACAGCATTCCAGCCTAGTGAGACTCCATCTCAAAAAAAAAAAAAGAGAAGGAATTGGGACGTCTTCAGGTAAGTATATATTTTTATTCAGGAGAAAACAGACCCAGCCCAGGGTCTCTCTGGATCCTGACAGAGAGGGGAGAAGAGAAGGAATGAACTCCTGTTTTCCTACTCTGACATCATGTGCCCTCCCCTGCCCCTAGTTCTGACAACATCAGCACTGGGCTGTGAACTTGGTGTCAATTCAGAATTCCTGTATTTTCTTTTTTTGTCTCCCTCTTATAATGTATGTAAAAGGTCTGGATCCTTTTCTGGAGTCTATAATTTCCCCACAGGTTCTAGGTCTGCCTCAACTCAGAGGGTCTCTTCTATTTTCACACAGTGCCTTAAAGAGTCTTTTTATATCTAGGAGCCCTCCATCTGCAATCAGTACTGTGGATTTTATTAGGCGCAGTCCCTGGATGGGGGCAGGGGGAAACACGGGCATTTTTTATAATGGACAGATGAAGGTGGTGTGAGGTGTATCCCAGAAGTATAGTAGGGGCAAGTAATAGATTTGTCAGTTACACCTGACACTAATCGTTGTTCCAAGTAACAACTATTATTAATAGTTGTTCAGAGAAACATTAATCTAGGCTGGTGTGTTTCAGTCCAAATAAGCAGCAGCATGGTACCTGTTTCCTGGAACTCTTTTGTTCCTTGTCAGTCAGCTCCAGACACTCCTCCTATGTGTTAAGTGCAGAGGCCAAGAATCCAGGGCATCACTCCATTCCCTATTCCTACCCTCACTCTGATCAACCTCTGCCTAACTTATTGCTTTTGCTACATGGGACACTGCACCACTGGAATGTCACTAATGTCCCATCTGCATGGTTTGTGCCCAAACTAAGATGAGAACAGATCAGCAGTATCTCAGATATGAGACAACCAGTGGTGCTGTTGCACCAGCAGAATAGTTCGGGAGCTGAGCTCTGGGCCCAGACCCTTCTGCTGGAGTTCATGCCAAGCAAAGGCAAGGTTGCTTCCGCCAACAGGGACAAAATAAGAAGACCTGGACAAAGCAGGGCAGTCTTGCCCATGGGACAAGGCTAGTCTGACCTACTCCTACTCATTTTCTTTGAGACAGAATCTTGCTCTGTCACCCTGGCTGGAGTGCAGTGGCGTGATCTCGGCTCACTGCAACCTCCGCCTCCCAGGGTCCAGCAATTCTCCTGCCTCAGCTTCCTGAGTAGCTGGGATTACAGGCACCTGCCACCACACCTGGCTAATTTTTGTATTTCTAGTAGAGATGGGGTTTCACCACGTTGGCCAGGCTGGTCTCCAACTCCTGACCTCAGGTGATCTGCCTGCTTTGGCCTCCCAAAGTGCTAGGATTCTAGGCGTGAGCCATCATGCCTGGTCTAATCTACTACTCTTTTAGCAAATTTCTAGGATACAATACAGTATTAACTATAGTTATTATGCTGTACATTATATCTCTAGACTTATTCGTTCCAGATATTATAACTCCCATAGGTTGCTGTAGTTCTGTTAAGGTTTTTTCACAGTCTGTTTTCTCTCTGTTGTTCAGATTGAACACTTTCCATTGTTCTATCTTCAAATTCACAGATTATTCCTCTGTACTCTCTATTTGGCTGTTAAGCTCATCCATTGAGTTTTTATTTCAGTTATACTTTTCTAAAATTTTCTAAAATGTCAATTTGTTTCTTCTTTATATCTTCTATTTCTTTGCTGAGACATTCTGTTTTAACATCTTTCCGTTTGTTTAAAATTGCTCCTTCAAGCTTCTTTCTGACTACCTCTTTACAATCTTTGTCATATTATAACATCTTTGTCATCTCAGTGCTGGCACCTATTAATTACCTTCTGTCATTTTGTTTGACATCTTTCTGGTTTTTGGTATAAGAAATAATTTTTTTAAATTGAAAGTTGGACACTTTGGGTTTTATATTATGAGATTCTAGATCTCGTTTAAACCTTGATTTCTTCTGTTATCCTTTCAGCAGAAAAGAGTGGAGCACCACCTCATTACTGCCAGGTAGGGGTAGAAATCAGGTTCCCCATTCAGTCTCTGTTGATAATTGAGTTAGGGGCGTGTTTTCTTCTCACTACTTCTGGGCTGAAGTGGGACGTCTAGCTCCCCAATGAACTCCACTGATACCTCTCTAGCTGGGAGGGATAGAAGTATCTTTCTGTTCCCTACATGGCCTCCACTGACCACACACACATTGGGGGAAGGCAGCATCGTTACTGTCTAGTAGTGACCAAAGTGTGGGGCTTTTGCAAAGAGACTTGGGCTCCTCATTTCAGCTTGGTAAAGGAAGAAGTCGAATCTCCTCTATCAGCTCTGATGGGGGTGGGACTGCGTGTTTGGCTATGCTAGTGGTTATTGTTCAATGTTTTCTGTCTTATTAGGCTGCCTCTTTCCTGGTCTTTTTGCACGAGTGAGTAGGCTGGTTTTTTTTGTTGTTGTTGTGTTGTTTTGTTTTCAAGGCTTTAATTGTCTCTGCTTCTGTGTTTCTGGGTTTCCAGCTTCTGTAGCATCCAATCTTAAATATGTGAGGCAAAAAGAAAACTCAGTAATCCCACTGCTGCGCTGTTCTTCAGGTCCTAGGGTCCCTAGCTCGTCTGCCTTGCCCTTGCCACCTTTCAGAGTCTTCTTGTGTTAGTTTCATATTTAATGTCCAGGATTTTTAGGTGAACTTCATCAGAGGAATAGGGTTCCATCTTGTTTCATTTTCCCAGAAGTAGAAATCTCTGTTCTATGTGTTCAATTTTTTAAAATAAATAACTTAGGAGAAAAATTAGGAGAATAATTTCATAATCTTAGCATTGGAGAGAACTTCTTAAGCAAGAAACATAAAAGCTATGAAGAAGAACTAGTGGGCATTATTGATTACATAACTTTTTAAATTTTTGTACAACAGTATACATAATAAATAAAAATCAAACTACAGGCTGAGGGAAATATTTGCAATACATATGACAAGCCAAAAGTTATTTTTTCTAATATACAAATTGATGGGAAAATGACAAACATCTCAAGAGAAGAAGATTTGCACAAGTAATTCACAAAAGAGGAAATTCAAATGGCCAATAAAAAAAAGCGCATGAAGATTGCTAAAAGTAGGTTTCAAATGTTTTCATCACAAAAAAAGATAAGTATGTGAGGTGATGGATATAACTAGCTTGATTTAATCATTTCGCAATATGAATATATATATATGAAAATATCACATTGATATATATAAAAATTTTATTTCTCAATTATACATTTTTTTAACTAAAAAACTTTAAAAAGCAAAGAAGATTAATATCAGTAGTAGTTAGGGATATGCAAATTAAGCAACTCTGTAATTTCCATAAGACTAGAAGAAATTTAAAAGAGTAGAGATGTTGGACAGAGTGTGGGCATCTATTTAAGACAATTGTTGATCTACATTTTTATATGGATGGACATTCCTGAGGTAGAGTTAAGTGAAAAGAAGCAAGTACAGTAGTAGTGAATGTATACATCGTAATTTCATTTCATGTTTTTCAAGTATCAGAACCCATATACATACATGAATGTATATGTTTGGATACAGAGAAAGATGGTAAGAGTACAAAACAGACTATTAAAATTGGTTGTTAACTAATAACCACTTAATATTGAGAGGAAATGGAGAGACATGGCTTAGAAATTATTAACTTTTCTTTGTATATTCTTTGGACTGTTTCACTTACTGAGTATTCAATGTGTGTAATTTCATATATAAAAATTAATGTATAACTAGGACTCTTAGAAACTATTCCCAGTAAAATACACCCCCAAACTACTGTCTAAAATACTGAAAGTGCATGACTCTTTAAATCAATGAGTCATTTGGCAAGAAAGAGGAATTCTTAAAAGCCAAAAATGATATGAAGGCACGACTCCAGAGACATAAGGAAGTGCTTTAGTCAGAGTCTTCCCTGGGGGGATCTGCCAATGCGTGGTAATCTGCAGTTTGAATTTTAGTGGGCCTCTGGCAAGGGCAAGAAAAAATAGCTAAGGCCCAGGCAGTGTGAAAAGTCAGATCAGAAACCTCACTCACAAGGACCCCCAAATGCCGACACCTTATGAAAGGATGAGACAGAAACATACACATCCACAACTATGGTAAAGGAACTTGCCTGTCTTGGCTTTGGCTCTGAGCAAAGTGGGGAAAAAGACTATTCTGATAATTTGTAGCTGGAATCTAGTTTCCTTTCATGAGAGCAGAGTAGGAAAATTGGCACACGTGCATAGTCTGAGAAATCTAAAGCTATGAATTTAATTCAAAATAACATGAGTTGTCAGGGAAAAATGGAAGACAAATTGATTCTGAAGAATGCTTCTTTAAATACAGGAATCCAAGAAATTCCACAGGTAAAGTACCATTACATACATAAACTTCCATTAAATATATATTCTCACAATAAAAAAAAAATCACACAGAGCTTAAGAAAACAAGATGAAAAAACATCAAGAAAAACAACCAACAGCAGAGGTCCACAAAGACTTCAGATATTAGTTACTGTATTGTAGGGGAAAAAAAACATAGAAAAAGGATTCCTGATTCTGTCTTTGGAGTAGGAAAGGCACATGATAAAAACATTCATTCAAAAGGTAAAAGACAAACCAATAAAAGTTTTAGATTACTCTGGATCCTGGAAGATGTTTATAATACATGTAACTGATGAAAGACACAACTCCAGTGGAAATCAGCAAGAAAAAGTCAGACAACAATGAGCAAAACAGTTGAACAGAAAATCAAAGAGAGGATATCCAAGTGGTTAATAAAGATCTAAAAATGTGCTCAACCTCATTACTAGTCAAGATATGTAAATTTAGTCCACAATGATGTATTTCTATACTCATAGCAGGATGGTAAAAACGAAAAGATTCCAACAATTCTACATAAAACATAGATATGGAACAATAGGAACTCTCAACTACCAATGGCAAAGCTGTGAATTGGTACAAACTCTTTGGGAAATAATTTGGCATCAGCTTGAGAAGCTGAAGCTATGCATGCCCTGCAACCCAGCATTGCCTATCTTGAATATATAACCTACAAGAACACCCGCACATTTGCTCCAGCAAACACACACAGAGTGTTCATAGCAGCTTTATTCTTAACAGCTGCAAACTATAAACAACTCAGTAGAGTAGGGATATGTGTGTAGTCATACAATAGATGGCACAGCAATGAAAATTGACAAAGTACACACAGCAATGTGGATGGAATTCATAAATATAATGTTGAACACAAAAAGCCAGGCACAAAAGAATATATTCCAAGTGACTTCATTGATATAGCACAGAAGCAGACAAAAACAAAAACATATTTAGGGGAATACATACGGTCTTGAAAATATGAAAAACAAAGTCACTACCATTAGCTGCCTTTGAGAGGATAGGAAAAGGTTGAGATTGGAAAAGAATCAGCAAGGAGCAGAAAGTGTTGGAAACCTTTTACTTGATCTCAATGATGATTTACTTTTACTTGAGCTCAGTGATAGTTTAATGAATGATCACTTAGTAATAGTTCGTTAGACTGAACATTAATGTTTCATGCATATTTTTATTTTTGTGTTATGTTTTCACTATACGTATTTTTACAAAAAGGAAAAGTAGCTCTTCCATATTTTCTCTCATTTTCTTTACTAATTGAACTAGTCAGTCCTAAAGCCATTAGATAGGGCAGAGCAAGGTAGGCGTTTGCCCCAAGGGGAAGGGAGCAACAGCTGGTTCCGTGTGGGCATCAGAGCTGGAACAGGTCAAGGAGGGCATCTCCGTAGGAGGGCTGCTGGCATGGTGTGCTGGAGCGATGGCATGAGAATGCCCAGTGAAGAGGCGAGAAGCAGCATATAATGGAGATCAACCTGCCCATGTTGAGAAAGGCATCCCCCTAGGGCTAGAGGGGCAGCCTGGCATAGAACCAGAGCCTGAGTGGGGTGAGCAGAGTGTCCAGGAGGGGGAACAGATGAGGGAGGAGCCTCAGAGCTGCAGCAAAGTGAGGAAGCTGTCCCCATAGGGAGGAGGCCTGATGTGGACTGTCTGAACTGAAGGAGGGTGAGGAGGGTGTCTATGGGGGTGGGCAGCCAGACATGGAGATTCAGAGCCCAGGGAGATGAGGAGGATATCTAGAAGTTGGGGTGGCATGCTCTGGAGAGGTGGGCCAAGCACAGTGAGGAGGGGTTTCACAGAACAGGGCTGTCTCATGTAAGGAATCAGAGCCTAAGCAGGGTGAAGAGGGCATCAATGCATCAAGTGATTCTCCTGCCTCAGCCTCCTAAGTAGCTGGGACTAGAGGCATGTGCCACCATGTCCGGCTAACTTTTGTATTTTTAGTAGAGATGGGGTTTCAACATGTTGGCCAGGCTGGTCTCGAATGCAACCTGATATGGCTGTTGGAGCCCAAGTAGGGTAAGTTGGGCATCTGTGAGTGCCCCAGTGTGGAAGGTCAGAGCTGAGCAGGGTAGAGTTTGATATTTTTAAACAAATAAGCAAAGAAACAAACATAAAATATGTATCTAAACATAAAAAAAAATAAAACAAGAGTAATAGTGATAGGTTATATTATTATTTACAGATATTCATTCTAGCTTTCCTTTAAGAGGAAACTCCTGCCCATTACCTTGCAATTTACAGAACTACCTGTAGAAAGAAGACAAATTTCTGCCTCATTGACTTTGGGTTTGCTGTCAGCTGTGCTTTGCCTATTGGAATATGAGCAGATGTGGCATATGCATTGTGAGTTTTGCACTCTGAGTTCCTGCCAGCTCCTCTGCACTTCCCCTCTGCCAGGAGAAGGGACCTGATCCACATAGAGGCTGCTGCTTTATTCTTGGTCCCACAGCCTGGAATAGAGCCCCCGCCTGGAGCAAAGCAGTAGACAATTTGCTACCTAGGAAATCTTTTGCTGTGGCAAGCCATGGAGAGCTTAAAGTTATTTCTACCCCGAAGTAATAAAAATACAGTTGATTCTCATTACTTGGGGGTAGTTATGTTCTGTAAAGTCACTGTGAACACCGGATAAGCGAATAATGAGCCATTGCTCCCAGGGAAAATGCAAGCCTCTGACCACACATTTTCATAATTTGATCATTACATAATCTTGTTTTATGTATGCTTCTGTTTGAAGACATGTGATATAGTTGGTAATTAGAAGGTTCACACAGAGGGCTTCTGGGAGGCTGGCTACTTTCTGTTTTTTAAACTGCGTGGCTAATTATTAAATAAAACTCTATATACTTCTTTTTTTTGAGAGAGATTCTCTCTCTGCCCCCCAGGCTGGAGCACAGTGGTGAGATCTTGGCTCACTGCAACCTCTGCTTTATGGGTTCCAGCAATTCTCCTGCCTCAGTCTCCCACATAGCTGGAACTACAGGCCTGCGACACCATGCTGGGCTAATTTTCGTATTTTTAGTAGAGATGGGGTTTCAACATATTGGCCAGGCTGGTCTTGAACTGACATCAGTGATCTGCTTGCCTTCACCTCCCAAAGTGCTGGGATTACAGGCATAAACCATCATGCCCTGCCTATATACATGTTTAAAAAATAGAGACAGGTGGGGCACAGTGGCTCATGCCTGTAATCCCAGCACTTTGGGAGGCTAAGGTGGGTGGATCATGAGGTCAGGAGATTGAGACCATCCTGACCAACACTGTGAAACCCCGTCTCTACTAAAAATACAAAAGATTAGCCGGGCATGGTGGCACGCACCTGTAGTCCCAGCTACTTGGGATGCTGAGGCAGGAGAATTGCTTGACCCTCGGAGGTGGAGGTTGCAGTCAGCCGAGATCACACCACTGCAGTCCAGCCTGGGCGACAGAGCGAGACTCCATCTCAAAAAAAAAAAAAAAAAAAAAAAGACACCTTGCATAATACATATTATTGTTTGTTAACACTGAATTGTGGCTGAAAGCCCTGTAACTCATGCCTGAACCTGGCTTATCTAACACAGGTAATTTCTTTGTAAGGCACATCACAGGCCTCTTGCTCCTTAGGACGCTCGACAGCACTTTAGCAACTCTTGGTGGCCATTTTAAACAGTGAACTCACCAACAAAAAGCACAAAAATGTGAAAAATGTGATACTAAATAGACTGCAAAAAGAAAGCTTGTTTATAGTAGTGGAAGAGCTTAAACAAGCAGAGCACTGTCTTGTTTGACTTCAGCTAAGAATGTGTATGTTGAGTGACTCAAATTTTTTCCACTCTACACATATCCCTGAATGACCACAAGAGCATCATGAATATTGATTCTTGGGTAATTAATAAATTTCAGCAAGAAGGCAAATTTGCAAGTACAGAATCTGACTAATGAGGATCGAGAGTAGATAACTCATAATAAGATTGTAGAAATGAGTCCAAATATGTCATTAGTGCCCATAAATGTCAATGAATAGGTAATAACAGACGGACAGAATTTTTACAATGTAGATTTACACTATTTGAAGGATAAACTTAAAACTTAAGTAGAATGGTTGAAAGCAAAAGAATGAAAAAAAGAATAGGCAAATGCAAACAAAGAAGAGAAAGTATAGTTTGATTAATATTAGGCAATAGAAAATTCTAAGACAGGCCAGGCACAGTGGCTCATGCCTGCAATCCCAGCACTTTGGGAGGCCGAGGCAGGCAGATTGCTTGAGGTCAGGAGTTCAAGACCAGCCTGGGTAACATAGCAAGACCCCGTCTCTACTAAAATGACAAAAATTACTGGTTTGGTGGCACATGCCTGTAATCCCAGCTACTTGGGAGGCTGAGGCACGGTAATCATCTGAACCCAGGAGGCAGAGGTTGGAGTGAGCCGAGATTGTGCCACTGTATTCCAGCCTGGGAGACAGACAGAAGGAGACTCTGCCTAAAAAAAAAAAGAAAAGAAAACTCTAAGACAAAGTTTTATCTTTAAGGATAAGGAGGGCTTGCTAGATAATGGTAAAAGACTCAATTCACCAGGAATACATTTGTATTTACCTAAACCAATCAAATCAGGATATATTAAAGCAAACATTGATGTAATTATATCCATAAATTGAGAAATTTCTCAATTTATGGCTATATTGAGGGCCCTTGACACACCTTTCTCAATTATTGACAGGTCAAAAGGACAAAACATTTAAAAGATTTAGAATATTTTAACAACACAGTATGGAGATATATACAGAGTATTCTGTACTCAGTATTTGTAAACTATCCTTCTTCAGTGTCAGAATGTGGATATCTGAGTAGATGGTATTTAGAAGATAACATCCTTAGATGAGGCTTACTAATTTACTTACTGACTCTGCCTGAACTTAGGGCAAGGTGTATTAAAGAGACTCATGGAGCTAGTTGACCTCCTCAAGGTCTGTTTCCTAGTGACTGAGGCTAAAGGCCCATATCTGGTTGAGTAGCCATGCATCAGAACATGCTATGCTATGGGGATGAGGAGGGGTGTGAGCTAGGAGCTCTCAGCTGTGGAAACGCCCATGGGGCTGGGCAAATGCCTAAAGGTGGAGAACAAGAGGGTAGTGAGATGTAGCAGAGCCATAGTGCACCCTTACCTGTAGTTTCTAAATATTGTAACCTGGAAATTCACATTGTTCCCCTAGCTCCTGGTCATCTATAGACCTTTCAATTGCAAAATGCTACTAAGTTTTCTGCAAAGTGCAACCTCTACTATTTGGGGAAGCTGGGCAAAAAGGTAGGTTCTGGGTAATATGGGTATTTTAACAATATTAATTCTTCTAATCTGTGAACATGCAATATCTTTTCATTTATTTATGTCTTCTCCAATTTCTTTCATTAATGTTTCGTAGTTTTCAGTGTACAGATCTTTCATATCCTTTGTTAAATTTAAAAATGGGCAAAGGACTTGAACAGGCATACAAAGGCTGGCCACAGTGGCTCATGCTTGTAATCCCAGCACTCTGGGAGGCCAAGGCAGGAGGCCTCCTCCTCAAGTGTGAGGCCAGGAGTTTAAGACTATCCCGGCCAACATGGTGAAACCCTGTCGCTACTAAAAATACAAAAATTAGCCAGGCATGATGACGCAGTCAGCATTGAAAGCTTTTGAAATAAGCACCTCTATGACAGCCTTAGGCTACGAAACATCACTATTCCAAACCATGAAGATACCCTTGGCCCATCCATGATTGCAGTCTGGTGTTTTTGGCTTCCCAGGAGGGAACAACTCCCAGTTTTCTTTGGCCAGTATACTAGCTGGAAACCGGGGCAGTGGAGATGGAGATTTTCAGTTCAGACCATTTTTCCTGGGTTCTCCCACAGCACCCGAGCCCAGCAACAGCTTTTTTAGTTTTGCCTCTCCAAGATGCGAATTAGAGCAGTAGCAAGTCTCTAGCAGGGCCTTCAAAGTAAAAAGAATTTGAGCCATGCATGGTGGTGCATGCTGGTAATCCCAGCTACTCAGGAGGCTGAGGCAGGAGGATCACTTGAGTCCAGAAGTTTGCAGCTGCAGTGGGCTAGGTTGGTGCTGCTACCCACCAGCCTGAGTGACAGAGTGAGATTCTGTCTCTTAAAAAAAAAAAAAAAGTAAGAATAATTTAGCTAATTTTACAGAAGATTTCTCTATTCACTTTCAGTGATTTCATTTAGCAAATATTTATTCCAGGTGGGAGTCACCAACCTCCCCTTGCTTTTAAGTTTTTGAAGTGGTCTTCACATTACCAACTTATAAGAAACTCAGTGGCAGTGGGAAGTGGCTTTAGAAGTCTGGTTTCTTTGTCTCTATTATTTAAGGCATGAGCATTTTTAAAGTCAATTTTATTGTGAACTGTTGAATTTTCATCACTAGTGAGAAGGTCACAGTAGTATTGTGTGCTCCAATAGACCACTGTTTCTGTATGGGCTGTTTCCCACTGAGCTGTGTGTTTATGCATAAACACCTGTGTTACATGTCTGCATGTCACTTTGCATTCTGGTATTTTCATATATCTGTATATGTAAGTGTGTTAATTTACACTGATATTTGGCTATATTTGCCACTATATTTATGTGAAAATTTTGGTCTTGGAAAATGGTGGGTGATCTGTGGCTTATGATTTGGGTTGTGTATTTATTTGAATATATTTATGTATTTACCCTCATAGTAACTTGTTTGGCACAGGTTTGACTAATTGGCAAAGTCAGTCCTCCATCAGCCAAATTAGTCAAATTTATTTTCTCCCACAAAAGAATGACTTCATTTTTCAATTCAAATAAATGTCTTAATATTCATCCCAGTGGCAACCATCACACTTCTGAATCCTATTTCTAGGGTAGAGAGCAAAAGGCACAGTGGCTTAGTGTGAGTTTGCCACCTGAATGAAACCGGTGCTGACTCCTTGGTATTTCTTACCCATACTTTCTTTGGTTTGCTTCCATGGAAAGCATCCTCAGGAAAATGCATTCTTGAATTGTTCCTTTGTTTGGAATTCAGAAGTTTTTACCCTTTGAATACATGTGAGAGATAGGTAAGAAGTATGCCTTTTAAAAAAAAAATTTAAAGACAAAGGACTTAATGAAAAAGAGGATGAAAATGAGAACTTCAGGATGGCTCATTCTCGAGTAGATCAGCTTCAGGAAAAAGTAAATCCCTCCCTCTCTCTCTCTCTCTCTTTCTTTCTTTCTTTCTTCTTTCTTTCTCTTCTCTCTTTCTCCCTTCCTCCCTGCTCCCTCCCTGCCTCCCTACTTTTCTCCTTTCCTCTCCTCTCCTCTTTTCTTTCTTCCACAAGGACTAACTCTGTCAGCCAGGCTAATAGTGGCATGATCATGGCTCATTACAATATTGACCTCCCAGGCTCAAGTCATTCTCCCACCTCAGTCTCCTGAGTAGCTAGAATCACAGGTGTGTGCTACCATGTCAGGCTAAGTTTTTTAATTTTTTTTTTTTTTCAGAGACAGGGTCTTGCTATGTTGCTCAAGTGGGTCTTGAACTCCTATGCTCAAGTTATCCTCCTGCTTGGTCTCCCATAGTGCTGAGATTACAAACATGAGTCACCGTGCCAACACCTGGTGTGCTACTTTTGCAGCACATTTGTGTCCATATATTCCAGGTCTGCCCTGGTTCTTCAGAGCCCCTACTGTGCAACTCTCACAGTCATGCTCATTTGTTACCTACAAGACCTGTGTTTTGTAGTCTCTTGCCCAAACAAACCACAGTCCAACCAAAATTGATTCATTCTGGGTCAAAGTTGCCAGATTTAGAAAATAAAAATACAGGATGACCAGTTAAATTTGAATGTCAGATAAATATCAAATAATTTTTTCATAGAACTATATTCCTTACATTGCATGGATACTTATACTAAAATTATAACTGGACATCCTCTATTATGTTTGGCAATCCTGTTAATCTGTGTTTCTCTCCCACCCCATCCCACGAGATCTGCTTTCTTATAACTGACTGCAGGCTAATCTGATCAACTGATTCTCAAGACCTGGTTAATAGATGTTTTCAGGTTAAAGGGTAAAAATTCAAACCCAAAAGGTGACTTGATTATAAAAATTAAAGCACCAGAGGGCCTTTTGGCTAATCTTTTAGGGAACTAAAGGAATGATTTACACAGTCTCTGACTAAGGAAATCAAAAGCTAACGTGGTAATGGGTACATTTATTGGCGTTCACTATTGCCATTCATTATTTGTTGACTGGTTAAATTATAACAATCACTGATTTGCAAGCCAGTTGTCATGCTTTACAAAATAGTTCAATGAATTGTCATGTCTGTGAGTTAGGTGGTATTGTTGTTTCCTTTATGACAAACTGAGGCTCAGAGAGGTGACGCGACTGAGCCCAGACCACACAGCCAGTAAGTGGTGGACTGAGGATGTGAACTCAGGTCTAACTCTGAACACTACGTTTCCTACCACTCCGTACCACTTCATCAAATCTTCACACTATCTCATTTTAATCCTCACAGTGATAACAAAACTTCCACAGTAGCTGAATTATTCCCATTTTCCAGATGAGGAAACTGGGGATCCAAGATGTGGTGTTACAAGGGATCGAGCCAGGCCCCAAATCAAGATCACTATGTTTGGGGTCACAATTTCTATGACCAAAGAGTACAGGCACTACTGTAAAATTTGAAGAAGATACATAATTAGAATTCTCCCCACAAAAAAGGTAGGGGAGATAAATTGTCACAAGTTTTTACTTTTAGGCAGCCACATAGTATGGCTTCAGAAGCCCTGGAAGAGACTATTCCAAGGTACCTTCATAGCTTTCACGGTATCTGAAGTTCCACCAATACAGATGTATATTTTGGCATAAAGATGTTCTCTCTCTTTCTCTCTCTCTTGCTTCCTCTTTCTCCTTCTACCTACCTCTTGCATTTTTGGAATGTATGTACTCTATGACTCTAAGAGTCAGTAAGAGATTATTAGTTCTTCACACCTTAAAATAAAAAATATGTAAGGATTATGAAGACACATATGGAAAATGGGGGCTTGAGTAGGTGGGGGAAGCTCATCTATTCATCTGGTTGTCTGGGAGTATCATAAGATTCTAGGCTTGAATAGCAACAGAAGGAATAAAAGGAATTTCTTTGTTAACCCAAGGTCATCTGAGATTGTTATTGCTTCTGGCACACCAAGATCCAGTAGAGTGTGCCCAGGCCCTCTGGAAAATCTCATACTATCCATTTCTGTCATCAGTGGAGCAAAGAAAAGATGTTCACTAGTGTCTGGGATTGCCCCCGGAGTGACTGTGGGCAAACCTGCTCTGCAGCTGTTCCAAACAAATCCTTGAGATCATTTGAGTGTGGCCTCTCACCCAGGAACACAACAATAGGCAAGTGTCTGGGTAGGACAAAGTACAGCACCATGGCAGAGTACGGGGACTGGCCAGGGTCCTGAAACGGAATGTCTTACCCCCACCCTCACTCACCATCTGACCTCAGACAGATCCCTTCCACATGCCGGTGCCAGTCTTCTTACCTGTGAACTCAGGGAACCTGGTGGCTCATCTCTAAGGTTTCTCTGCACACATTTTGCGTCTCTCTCTAGATTGTGCTTAACTCCCACCTGTCTTCTCATCCACATAGGCACCTTCCTCTCCATAGCCCCACCTTCTTCTGGAGGAATGTAGCTTTCCTGCTGCTTCTCTCCCTTGCTTTGGAGTGGACTTCTGCATGGCTGGAGAAGAAGATCAAAGGTGGGTTCAAAAAAAAGCTGCATCTATTCTTCCTTAGAAATCATTCTTCCTTAGAAAGCATCCTCGTACTTGGGGACAAGGGTTAGATATGAGGCCAGTGCCAGTGTCAGATGAGGTCCCCTCTGCCATGGATTTGGGGCCACAGAAAGCTACCCCTGCTCACCACCCTGGATCTCCACATCCTTTCTTCACTTGTTTCCCCCCAAATTATTTCCCTAACTTTTCCATATATACATATGGAAGGAGACGATGTATGTGGTCTCCTTCCTGACATGCACACCCCAAGGGTTTCTCTGCATCTACTGGGGTTGCTCCCCAGGGATCTGGTCTCCTCTGTCTTATGACATCACTTGACACATACTTCTTGGGTGATCACATTCATTTCCACTACACACACACAGACACACACACACAGACACACACACACAGACACACACACAGAGAAATGTTTAATATTTTTTAAATTAATGAGCCATTAGGCATGAGCCTGAGGGGACAGGACCAGTGAGGAGGCTGCTGAAGTAGCTAAGAAGAGACAAGGGATGAGGTCAGGTGCTGATCTGAGGGAGTGGTAGTAAAGAGAAGGAGGAGACAGGGTTTGGAGAGAGATTTAGGAGATAGAATTGATCCAAGTCCATGACTGATGGGATGCTGGGATGGTGGAGAGGAAGGAATGAATCTCCAGATTCTAATAACAGACTGGACCTGTTGATGCCAAATGCCAAGATGCAGAATAGAAATAAGGTGGTGCTTGGGCATAAGGAGATAATAGTTCTGTTTTAAATATGTTGTAATAGAGGTGCTTTTGAGATGCCCAGATGGTGTTTTTCATAGGGAGGTTGAAATAAGAGTCTTTAGCTTGGAAGAGAGGATGAGTCTGGAGGAAGATATGAGAATCATAGCTGGGATCATGGGAATGAGTGGGATCACCCAGGAAGTATGTGTCAAGTAACGTCAGAAGACAACTGAGACCAGATATCTGGGGAGCATCCTCAGTAGATGCAGAGAAACCCATGAGGTTTGCATATACTCACAGGTAATTGGTTGAGAAGAGCTGACCAGAAATGGAGGAAGTTTTTTTAATTAATAAGTGAGAGTTCAGGCTGACAATGGGGAAAGGAGCTACAATGACTGAAACCCAGTAAAGGTTTAAATGGCTCCAGGAAGCAAGATGGAGACCGGAGTCAACACTAGTGAGAGAGAGGTTTGTCTTCACAATCCCAAGGTTTCCCTTTCTATGCCTTTTTACCCCTTTGGAGGTGTCCCTGTTCGATTTACTGAACTCTGTCTCTCTGCCTAAACCTAGAACAATGGTTCCCAAGTCCGCCTACTTCCTGGTGCCTGCTGCCTGCTTAGGATCACCTGAGGTTTTTTTTAAAAAAGTAGAGTCCCAAGGATGCACTTTCTAGAGATTCTGATTCAGTCTAGAGTCTCTATTTTCTGAAAGATGTGTAGATGATTTTTATTTACTCTCCAAATTAGGAACCACATACTCTTCTTAGTTATAGTCCATTCTTGGAGGGGTCATTAATAACAAGTATTGTTGGAAAGTACTCAAAGTCTCAGTGGCCAGTCCTCAGGGAAGATGTGGGGCTTCTGAAGTGAGTCCTGGATTGCAAGCCCCAGACCTGCCCCTAATGTGCTGCATTATCCTATCTGACCTCATTTCTTTTAATCCATGAAATCAGAAGTTTACTGACAATGATGAATACGGTTCTTTCCACTCTAAAGTTCTACAATCCCAAGACTCAGTAGTATCTGAAAGGATCATGCCTCTCTGGCCAGATTCCACTGGAGGGATGTTCAGTTTAGAATCATGGAGACACATTATGCACTGTATGAGCTATCCTTTGCTACGTAACAAATTATCTGTGGGTCAGAAGTCTGGCATGGTGCATCTGGGTTCTCTGCTCTGATTCTTACCAGGCTGAGATTGTAATGTCAGCCAGAGTTGTAGTTATCATTTGGGATGCAGGGTCCTCTCCCAAGCTCCCTGATTGTAGCAGAATCATTTCCTTGGAGTTGTAGGACTGAGTCTTTCTTACTGGCTGCCACTTCTAGATGTCGCCCTCATGCCTTGGCACTTGGCTTCAACCATCTTCAAAGCTACAAATAGCATGTTGGATCCTTCTTATCATTTGAATCTCTCTGATCAATTCTTCTCCACCAACCAGAAGAAAACTCTGCTTTTCAATGACCTCGTTGACTGGGATTATTAGAGATAATTTCTAATCTTAAGGTCAACTAACTTAGGTCTTTAATTTTTCCCTTGCCTTTTCTAGTTTTTAGTAAAAAAATAAAAATAAAAATAAAAGGTAGAAAGCAGCTCCATATCTGCCAAGTTCTTACCATGTGCCAGGCATTATAGATATCACCCTATTCAACACTTATAATCAACTTCTAAGGCAGGAATTGTCATTATCATTTTAAAGATGGAAAAACATAACTCAGACGAAGGGAAGTACGTTCCCAAGACTATTTAGCTGTTTAATGTTGGAGCCAGGCTCCTGAGCCAAATCTGCCTGACTACAATGTTTCTTCCATTCCACCATCTCTTATTCCTTAGAGGTCGCTTAAAAATCACACAACTGAGTTCAGATTGGTCTTGAGTTTACCAGGAGTCAAGGGTCAAATCAGACCTCCTGACCCCTACTTCCACGATGTTCCCATCAGTCTTTACTAATTTATTTCATCAACTGGAGGCAAAGGAATTAAGCATTAAATATTAGTTTTCAAGAAGAGAGAGGATCTTTTGAATTTAGGATAAGGGCCTTGGTCTCTTCCTAACCCTTTGCCCTGGAATCCAAGATGCTTCTCCTTCAGTTCTGCTTAGACACAAATTCCTGATTCAGATCTATTTAAATGGATCTGAGTACTAAGAAATGGAACTAGCCCCTAAATAGAAGCAGAACAAGAACTATGAATTGAAGGTAGAGGATAGGTCTGGGAGAATTTCACTACACATCTTTGCCATAGGAGAAAAAAAGGTGAAATTCTCAAGGATTGTGAGTTTGAACATTTCTTTCTTGCAGAGAAACCAGGGGTGTGTCCCAAAGAGAGGCTCAGCTGTACCACTGAACTTCCGAACTCATGCAACACAGATTTTGACTGCAAGGACTACCTGAAGTGCTGCTTTTTTGCCTGTCAGAAGAAGTGCTTGGATCCCTTTCGAGGTAGCGATGTCCAGGCTGAGGACAGAGGTTCCCACTTCTTGCTCTATCCAAAACTTGCTGAGAGACTCCCTTGGATGGAAGGACAAGGACCCAGGGCTTGTGGTTTTCTCATTCTCTTATCCAATGCCTAACCCTCAAGTACAAATCATAAGTCTAGGCATGGTGACCGTCAACCACCATAATATTGATGCTGGTCTTCTTTGGTCCAACATTCAATCATTCACAAATAACTGATACTTGTTGCATGCTCACTCTGTCTAAGAGACTATTATTGGTACTGTGACAAAATGAAACCTCACTCAGCTTAGATGCTGGCATTATTTTTCAGACTTTTCGATCTTCAAGGAGGTTTTCTGATAACTCAATGTATTGGGCATCTACTATGTGTAGGGAACTGTGTGTTTTTATAAAAATTAATTTATTCACTCACTCACACATTCATTCAACAAATATCTGTTGTTAATGCTCTTTGAACAAAGACCACCAGAGTACACCTGTAGTTGAACAAGTTGGATTTATTACTCATTGCAGTGAGGGAAAATGCTCACCCTAGACAAGTCTGAGGCATTTCAGTAGGAAGCTGTAGAAAGAATCTATTATAGGATTTGGGATTTGATTGGGTAATTCAGGGGAGGGTCTAAAGAAGTGAGAGTTTGCTCCAGATTGGGTGCTGTCAGAAAGTGGGGGCAATTCTATCACTAGCTATCCCAGTGAATCTTAACTATACAGAGTGCAGACTCGACTGAGGATAAAGCTGTGATTGGTTGGTAGAGAAGCATAAGCCACTTGTGTTAGCTGGGAGGTGGGAAGTGTTTAGTATTTTGCAGGTTTCACAGTGACCTTGTTTTTGTCTCACTTCATTATGATCTCAGAGTGACTTTGTTTGATATAGATGTTCTAGGAGATGTTTTAAATGTCCAACAGAGGATCCATGCGGCTTAGCTGGGAGTGTCAGATCAGTGTTCAGACATCAGGGGCTGTCTCTTCCTTGGTATTTCATTCCTTCTAGGTAGTAGGTACTTTGTTAGGCACTTTAGATGCAAAAGTAATTGTGGTTTTGGACTGTGAATTTTCAATCATTATGACTAGCCTCAAACACATCTTTATTGGCTGGGCACGGTGACTCATGCCTGTAATCCCAGCACTTTGGGAGCCTGAGGCAGGTGGATCACCTGAGATTAGGTGTTTGAGACCAGCCTGACCAGCATGGTGAAACCCTATCTCTACTAAAAATACAAAAGTTATCCAGGCATGGTGGCAGGCAACTGTAATCCCAGGTCCTCAGGAGGCTGAGGCAGGTGAACTGCTTGAACCCAGGAGGTGGAGGTTGCAGTGAGCTGAGATTGCGCCATTGCAGTCCAGCCTGGGTGACACAGCGAGACTCCTTCTCAAAAAAACAAAACAAAACAAAACAAAACAAAACAAAACAAAACAAAACAAAACACATCTTTATTAATCAAAAGAGGAACTACTATAATCAACACATTTTTGCCAAAGAGAAATAAATTGTTTATTCCTGTAGTGTAAAAATCTGTGCTTAGGTATTCGATGAACTCTTGGAAAGCATTTTCTGCATCCTGCTGTTTGTGGATGTGTTTTCCTGCAAAAACACATCCACAAACAGCAGGATGCAGAAAATGCTTTCCAAGAGTTCGTCATTGTTGAGATGCTTGAAGAAGTGGTAGTCGGTTGGCGAGAGCTCAGATCAACATGGTGGATGAAGCAAAACTTCGTAGCCCAATTTGTTCTTTTGCATTGGTTGTCTGATGTGTAGTTGGGCGTTGTTGCGGAGAAGAATTGGCCCTTTCTGTTGACCAAATGGCCCTTTCTGTTGACTAATGCCAGCTTCAGGCACTGCAGGTTTCAGTGCATCTCATCAATTTGCTGAGCACACTTCTCAGATGTAATGGTTTCACCAGGATTCATAGTCTAAAATAAATATCAAGTAAACAGCAAGTAATGTCATTAGCAAAAATACATGAAGCAGGAAATGTGCATTAAAATGATGTATAACATAATCATATTTATTTAAGAATATATTCTAATGTCAAATGGCAATTTTCCACAATGCAAAAACCGCAATTACTTTTATATCAACCTAATAGTTGCTGAACAAGTCTTGCCCTTGCCCTCCCAAAGCTCAGAACAATAGAGAAAAAGGATCACCTTCAAAGTATAAGGTTCTTTTATTTTGAGACAGAGTTTTGCTCTTGTTGTCCAGGCTGGAGTGCAATGGCACGATCTTGGCTCACTGCAACCTCTGCCTCCCAGGTTCAAGCGATTCTCCTGCTTCAGCCTCCCGAGTAGCTGAGATTACAGGCACAGGCCACCACACCCAGCTAATTTTGTATTTTTAGTAGAGACGGGTTTCTCCATGTTGGTCAGGCTGGTCTCGAACTCCCGCCCTCAGGTGATCCGACCTCCTTGGACTCCCAAAGTACTGGGATTACAGGGGTGAGCCACCACGCCTGGCCACAAGATTCTTATATGTGCTTTATAATATTCTTTGCAAGGAAAGAGTGATGCTCAGAGGTGCCATACAACATAGGCTATTAGTAGTAGAACTGGGACCAGAATCTATGCCTTTTTTTCCCCCTGCATTGACTTCATTTGTGACTTAGGTGATAACACCAGGAGCTATGACAAATGCTACAGAACTGACCCTCTCCTTTTATCTCTACTCTTTATGTCCTTCCCTCCTTGCTGCCTGACCTCAGAACCCTGCACGTTACCTGTGAGCCAAGGAGACTGCAATGATGGTGCACGGCGCTGGCATTTTGACTTTGAAAATTACCGCTGCACATCCTTCACCTACAGGGGCTGCAAAGGGAATGCCAACAACTTCTTAAGTGAGGATGACTGCAGAACGGCCTGCATGTCAATTGGTGAGACCCATTTCCTGGAAATCTGAGGGCCTAGTTTAACTAGAAATAGTTTACCCGTGAAGTTATAGGCTCAGGATTTGAGGTTAAACTTCCTTGGTTCAAGACTGAGCTCTGTCATTCACTGGCTGGGAGGTCTTGGGCCAGTTGCCTGCCTTTATAAGTTTCAGTTTCCTTGTCTATAGAATGAGGTTAATAATAGTATTTACCTAACGGAGTGGCTCTACCAAAAAATGAGAACATGTATGGAAAATGTTAATAGATCTTGGCCAATGGGACCCGAAAGCCAGGTGTGGCCCCTTGGAAGAAGATGTTTCCTCATCTTAGTAACCTGATGAGCATCACACTGAAGACTTGCATAAGAATGAAGTGTAGAAAGGCCAGCTCTGGAATCCTATGGAGTAAGTGTCCACGCTGGAGGTGGAGGGTAGGGTGAGGTGAAGGTGAAGTCTGTGGATTTATTCCTTAGTATAATGGTCATCACCAGTAATGCTGGGAGACAGTGTCCTACCAAACTTAGGAGTCAAATGACCTGGATTAGAAGCTGACTTTTCCCACTTGCTGCAGGTTTCTTCACTTCTTTGAGTTTCAGTTCCCTCTTCTGTAGTTCTGGAGTAACAGCAAACAACTCATTGAGTTGTACAGTGGCTGTCTTGTGGTGTGGGTTCACTAAATGGTAACAATTGAGATGATGACCAGTGATCTTTACAATGCAGCACTGTGTGATTTCTGAGGCAGCGTTGCAATTTCGACCTCAGATTCTGTGAGGCACGCTGAAAAATGTACCGTCGTTACCACTTAACAGATGAGAGAACAGAGTCAGAGAGGTAAAGTTAGTCGCCCGAGGACCCACAGTTGGTCAGGAGTAGAGGTGGACTTTTAATTCCATGGACCCATGGGCCTGAATGGCCAAGGCAATCCTGGGGCCTGACTTGAAACTAGGACCACAAGCTTCCCTTCATGGGAAGCTCTAAGGAATCATGAGGCTGTGGATGAGACTCTTGTCTCCTCTCCTAGGAGCCATCAGGAAGAGGAGGCCGGGGAAATGGGCTTGGGCTGATTTGTGGGAAATTTAGGTTAACACTCAGAGGCAACCTGATAATACCTCTGAAAGTTCAACACATCATAACTGAGCCTGACCTGAGGAAGCCCTTGTAGAATTTGCAGTCAGATGAGGACAAGAGCATACATGCACAAAACCCCAAAGAACTGATTTAAATGCTACCTATGTCCTAATGACCCACAAAGTCACATCTCCAGCCCAAATCTGACTCCCAGACTCCACTATCTGCTCTATATCTCCACCTGGACCTCACAAACACCTCATGTTGAACTTGTTTAAACAGAACCTCGGGCCAGGCATAGTAGCTTACACCTGTAATCCTAGCACCTTGGGAGGCTGAGGCGACAGGATCACTTGAGCCCAGGAGTTTGAGACCAGCATAGACAGCACAGTGAGAACCAGTTTCTACAAAATAAAAAAGCAAACAAAAAACCAGGCATGGTGTCACGTGCCTGTGGTCCCAACTACTCAGGAGGCTGAGAAGTTCACTTGAGGAGGTGGGAAGATCACTTGAGCTGGGGAAGTTGAGGCTCAGCTGGGAGACAGTGGGAGACCGTGTCTCAAAAAAAGAAAAATAAGCTAAACATAAACGTACACATTAACCAGTATCTCTTACCATGACTCCCCCAACCCAAACCTGTTCTATCCATACTTCTCATCTTGGTTGAAAAACTTCACAATCACACGTGATGCCTCTCTTTCTCAATTAACATCCATTAAGTTGGAAAATAATTTTTTTTCTACCTTGAAAGTGGATCCCGAATCTGGTAGAACCTGACCACCTCCACAGCTGCCACCCTGATCTGAGGAGCCATCTTCTCCGTGGATTACCGCAACAGCCTCCTAAAAGGTCTCCCTGCTTCTACCCTCCTTACAAATCAGCACAGTAGCCACAATGACCCTTTCAAAACACGAGTCAGGCCGTGTCATTCTCTACTGAGAACGCTGCAACGGCTCCCCATTTCATTCTAAGTAAAACCAAATACCATAAAATGGCTTACACTGATTTGTGTCGATTTCACATAATTATCCTATTTTATAAAAAAGGAAACTCACTAAGCAGCAGGACTGGGACTTTACCATGGGGTTTGAGGCACCAAGCCCAGCATGCTGTCTACCATATCCCATGATATGGTGAGACATTTCATTCTTCCACAGCCTACTGGAGATGGATAGGGTAGGGTGAACCAAGTTGCAGAAAGAGATACTAACTTTGAAGAGAAGGAAAAGCTCTTTGAAGAGTGGTGGGATGGAGATGGGGTTTTAAGAAGCTCACATCTGCTCTTGTTTTAGTTAAGAATGGACAGTGCCCACTCTTCCCTTTCACTGACCGTATGGAGTGTCCGCCTTCATGTCACAGCGACATCGATTGTCCCCTGACAGACAAATGTTGTGAATCCAGGTGTGGCTTTGTTTGTGCCAATGCCTGGACAGGTAAGGATTGGGGCTATACCTCCCAAATCTACTGGACATGTGCCAAGGATGCCATTCTGTGCCATGGAGTGGGGGGTGTCTTAAACCTCAGATGCCCCTTGGGCTTACCTTTGAGGATCCTTGGGAACCCCTTTAATGCCCAACAAGTTATATTGACCTCTTGACCTCTGAAGACTACTGTGCTGTTCTTCAAAGCCAATTATTCATAGTATTACTCTCTATTCTTCCCCAAGAAAACTTTGACTTGCAAGGTGACAATATCCACTGATTCATAAAAAATTCATAACCATGAGGTGTATTCCTAATAAGCCCTCATGTCTGCACAGAACTTCAGACCATGCACAGCATATTCATATCCTGTAAGATGAGCTAGGGAAAACATTGGTAGCAAATGCTATTGGGCAGAAGCCAACTTTCCAGCCTCCTCTAAGGCAGGAGTTTACTCCCCCATGTAGTATCAGGTATTGTCCAGGTGTGGCTTTGAGGTTCTAAGGTTCAGTATAGTGTGGTGACAGGAGTCAAAGGCTTTTCAACTGGCTTCAACTTTTGTACTGGGTTTCTATGTGGCATTGGGCAACTCACTTCCCTCTAAATGGTCTTCAATGCCTACAATTTACAAAACAAGAAAGTTCTGTGTGCTATCTAATACTCCTGCCACCTGTAGTACTCTGGGGTTATATAACCCAGATCCATGAATTCTATAGGAGCAAACGGGAACCCTAACAGATGGTACAAATCAGAGATCACAAGACTTTTCTTGATGCTTCTCAAGTTATTAGCTGTAGAAAGTTGATACTCTGCCTCCCTCAGTCTATTGCCACTATAGGGGGAAAGGTAAGAAGCTCAACCAGAATAAAACCCTGTTTGAGATTCCCAAGATTGCTCAAATTTGTCTCAAATTATGACCAAGTATTTCAAGGTCAAGTGTCTTCTTTTACCCCATAAAGTCAAAACAGGTTTCTGCCCACACAAGCCCTCGGTATGTGCCAAGATTGATAAACCCAAGTGCCTGCAGGATGGTGAGTGCCCATGGGAGGAAAAGTGCTGCTCGCATTGTGGACTGAAATGTATAGACCCCAAATATTGAATAGTAAATAGAAAATATTACCATCAAAATCATTAATTATGAGTAGCATAATAAAAAGCTGTCAGTTTTGTCTTATATCCAACTACCTTGCCAAATTATCTTATTAAGTATCACAATATTGAATGTGTTACTTTAATTTTATATATAAACTCATCATCTTAAAATGAGGATATATTTGACTCTTTTTTCAACACCATGACTTTATTTTCTTATCTTCTTGTACTGTATAGAACCTTCAAAATAATAATGAAAATAAAGGCAATGGCATCCAACACTGTCTAGTTCCTTATTTTAAAGTCAATGGCTCCTGCAATGTAAAAACACATTTGTTGTTGAATTTGGAATGAATAAATTTTATTACACTTAAATTTTACCCCTTCCTTCCTTCCTTCCTTCCTTCCTTCCTTCCTTCCTTCCTTCCTTCCTTCCTTCCTTCCTTCTTTCCTTTTGACAGAGTTTTGCTCTTGATGCCCAGGCTGGAGTGCAATGGCACGATTTTGGCTCACTGCAACCTCTGCCTCCTGGGTTCAAGCGATTCTTCTGCCTCAGCCTCCTGAGTACCTGGGATTACAGGTGCCCACCACCATGCCCAGCTAATTTTTTGCATTTTTAGTAGAGACGGGGTTTCCCCATGTTGGCCAGGCTCGTTGCGAACTCCTGACTTCAGGTGATCCACTGCTTCAGCCTCTCAAAGTGCTGGGATTACAGGCGAGAGCCACCATGCCTGGCCAATTATTTCCTTTTTAAGCTTATTTCCTATCAATTTATAGCTGCTACTAAAAATGACTGCTGAATTTTATCAAATTTGAGCATACAGTCATATGATAATTTTTCTCTTCTAATTTGTTGGCATAATAACATATTAAATTTTCTTGAGCCATTCTTACATTCTTAATAAACTTAATTGCAATGTGTTATATTAACATACTTAGAATAACCTTAATTGCGGTGTATCGTATCAATGTATTATTGGTTCTTTTTAGCTAATAGTATATTTTGAATTTTCACATCTATAGTCAAAAGAAAAATAGGTCTATGTTTTTTATTTGTTTTTCTATTTGGGTCATATTACTTAAAAACATGAGTATGGGAACTAATTGAGAAACATATCTACCTTTTCTATGATCTGAAATATTTTACATAATATATCAATTCTGTGGTTTTTGAAGGCTACCAAAATTCAGCTCCAAAAGCATCTAGGTCAGGTTCTTTCTAGTGGTATATTTTAGTAATTTTAAAACATTTCATCTTATTTTTCATCTGCAGGTTTTCTACCTCCTCTTCTGCAAATTTTGGTCTTTTGTGTTTTGGTAAAATTAATCCATTTTTTCCTATATTTTCACACGTATTACTTTAGAGTAGTATAAATTGTTCTCCATATAATTCTTTTTATATCCTTAACTTTGATTAGTGTTTTTACTTGTACATTCATGTTTCTACCCACCTATTTACTTACTAACCATTCAATCTCATTACTCATCTATCCATTCACTCAACACATATGCAGATACCCAATCCCCACTCACCCGTCCCTCCCATCCCTTCACTGACACACCTTTCAACTTAGTATTTGCCCACTCCATATGTCTATCCACTTACCCTTCTTACTTATCTTTCTCCTACAGACTCACTTGCCCATCCAGCCTTTAATTCATCTTCCTATTACTGACCTCTCTCCTCCTCCTTTATCTGCAGACACACACACACACACACACACACACACACTCTTTCATACCCATCAAAATACATATTCATAATTTCTATACCTCCCTCCCTCCATCCACCTACCAATGAACTCATCCACCTTTCATTCAAATGGCCTCCATCAATAGGCTCACCTATCCCATCACTACCCTATCCATCCTTATATTCAATCCAATCCACTTATTCACCAATCATCTACCCATCCATAATCCATGCATTCATGTACCCAAATATTCATGCTTCCCTCACTAATCCCTCTTCCCGTTCAACCATCTTCCCACTCATCACTCTACCAGCCACCCACCCATCCACATATCTACCTACCTATTCACACACCTACCAATTCCCACCACCTACCTTGCTCATCCAGCAGGATGTACTGAGTGTTTATTTTGAGCCTATTCATGTTTTAAGCACTACATTCAAGACACAGACCTGTTTAATGGAGTTTGGAGCTTACTTGGTAGAGCAAACATGTAAGTTAATAATAGAATTAGAGGCAGAGGGAACAACACAGGAAGCCAGTGACAGAGAATCTGTCCATGTGACAGGTCTTGGGCTAGTGAAAAAGCAGGAGGTACCAGGTAGAAGCTGGTCTGCTTGGTTCTCATTGGCGTCCCCTGTTCTGAGCACAAGATTGTTCCTGGAAGAGAATTGACACTGAGGCAGAGGTCACACACCATGGCCCTCAATAGAGTGGATGATGAAAGGAGAGGCAAAACCTCAGATGAGTCCTTACCCAGCCTTCTCCAAAAAGTTATTGGAGAGAAGGGGCCAAAACCACGATTCATCCCAAGTCCCAAAGTCATAAATTTTATTTCACCTGGTTGGAAAGTGAGATGCTTGGATCGGGCCTGAAAATTAGGCAAGGCAGAATGGAATGCAACAACCACAAGGGTAGTTAATTTATTTTCAATAAAATTTAGGAAAAAAATACAGCTTTAATTAGGGACCTTGGATACCACTTGGAAATTTACTGACTCTGTGGGTGTTCAGCCTCTGTCTCCACTAAAGACATCACTTCATTCCCTTGAACTCACCCTTCCTCTCTATCTTCAACTCTGCAAGAAAATATATCCACGCCAACATCAGAACATGCCCTGGTGTCCTCTGGCAAGAACCTGTATGCTCAGCTCCCTCTTAACCTTATTTCTGACACTCACTTGCTGGGTGACATTTAATCAGCACCCACACTTCTCTGGGCCTTATGATTCTCATCTATAAAATGAGAAATGGGGCTTGATGATCCCTTGAGCCCTTCCACCTAGATATTCCAATTTTCACTCCCTCCTGGGCTGAGTTTGTGAGAACATGGGAAATAAAATAAGTGAAACAGCACTGCTTAGGACATCTTACTTGTCCATTAGAAATTCTAGCCAGGCACGGTGGCTCACGCCTGTAATCCCAACATGCTGGGAGGCTTAGGTGGGCGAGTTGCTTGAGGGCAGGAGGTGGAGACCAGCCTGGCCAACAGGGCGATACCCAATCTCTACTAAAAATACAAAAAGTAGCCGTGCATGATGGTGCATGCCTGTAATCCCAGCGACTTGGGAGGCTGAGGCACGAATTGCTTGAACCAGAGAGGTGGAGGTTTCAGTGAGCCAAGATTGTGCCACTGCACTGCAGCCTGGGTGACAGAGCAAGACTGTCTTTAAAAAAAAGAAAAGAAGAAAAGAATAGAAGAGAAGAGAAAAGAAAAGAAAAAAAGAAATTTGATTCACTAGTCTCTTTAAATGAGATTGTGAAGTTGGTGGAATGGGATTCTTATAGGGGCTCTGTCTCTGATCCTAAAGTTTGTGACCATATAGTCACTCTCTGATGATAAGGCTGTCTTTGGCCTCTGTCTGTCATGTAGGAAAACTTGGAAAACAAACTTGGCCCAAAAGGGCAACACCTAGTTAGAGAAGAAAACAGGAGCCCTAGGGATAACATTTACTCTATAAAGAGTATCTTTCTCCTTCCCAGGACTGGCTGAATGGCCGGTGTAGGTTCTGTGGCTATAGGAAGGAGAGCTGCCCACGTTCTCCAGCACCTCTTTCTCACGGCTCCTCTACTAGCCCAGTTAGAATCCCGAAACTCTGCTGTGTTACTGAACTTTATTCCACTGTAGTCTCTCAGGCAAGTCCCTTTACTTCATAGTTCCTTAGACAACAAGGATCTTGGGTTGATGGTTGAGGCTCCCTCTAAGCTTTGATATCCTCTCTTGCTCTGAAAGCAACACAACGTTGAGAAACACTCTCTGAAGACTCTGTTGTCAGCCTGATTCCTCCTCTACGCCCTGCTCTGTAGCAACATCTTTATTCTTTGGTCTTAGTCAAAGAATATGAGTGAACCAAAGATAAAATAAAAGAGAGAAGGGTGGGAGGAAACTACGGGAGAGGGAGAAAGGAACACAGAGACCATGGGGAAAGAGAAATAGACACAGGCACAGAGAGGCACCGATAAACGATGAGATACCAAGAGGCCAACAGAGACACATTGTCAGAGACAAGCAGAAGGGGTGTGCCAATAAGTGTGCACGTACGCTGGAAAATGAATGAAGAGCGAGGACACTTCACTGCTCTCCAAGTGATCAAGATGAAGAACCATGATGGTGGCATTCCCTCTGAAGGTAGCCTGGAAAGTGGGAGACACGCTTTGCTCACTCCCCAGGGTTGACTAGAGCCCCCAGCCCAGTGCAGCCTAGAGGTGTGAGGATCAAGATCCATTCAATAAAGAGACCCTTCCTCCCAAGCTGTGAGCTGAGTCGGAGGAGGGGCAGTTAGTCCCATTTGTGACCTTGGGAACTTAGTGTTCTCAGCAAGAAAGGGAGTGGCTGGCTTGTCTCCAGTTCTTATATCCAAGGTGCTGGCTAGTGAAGGAATAGGCTGGGCCACAGCAGCTGAGCATTCCAAATTCTGGAATCACAAGAAAGGCCAGTCTCTCTTCAGCATGGGATCTTCTGGACTTTTGAGCCTCTTGTTGCTGTTCATCCTCTTAGTGAATGTCCAGGGACCTGGTCTGACTGATTGGTTATTTGGCAGTAAGTATTGGGCCTCAGCCCTTGCCCTAGAGAGAGGGGAGTTTGCTGGGAGGAAGGATCAGGGAACAACTCTTCAGATCTGGGTTGCTTTCCACCATCTTAGCCAGGTCTCAGGTTGGGAGAGGAGGGAGATATTTGTAAGCTCCTTCCTGTGGAAGATCCCTTCTGGGAATGCAGAAACCCCTACTTAGGCAATCCCCACTTTCAGCCCCTTTGAAGTGGAGAGTCTTTATCAAGGAGGTGGAAGAGAGTCACAGAATCTAGCATTTAGGGTAGGTGCTACAGGAATCCACGAAGCCAAGAGACCTTCTCCTTACCCCACAAGCAAAACAGGCCCCTTTCTTGAGCCGTCATCTCTGTATCAACTCCTGATTCTTTCAAATGTAGTCCCATAAAGCGTCCCTGTATCCCTAGGGGTTCCCTAACTTTGAGATAAAAGACAGCATCCAGAAGTCCCTTTAAACTTAAGATGCTAATGTTCCATGACTATAATGTAACAATGATCATTGCTATCATTTGCTGAACACTCAGGAAGTAAGGATTTCTGAAAAGGGATTTCTAAAACAACAGAGGGATCTGGAGTCAGACTTAGTGGGTTCAAATCTTGGTAGCCATGTAATCTTGGGCAAGTTACTTAAATTTCGTGGGCCTCAGTTTCCGCATCTGTAAAATGAGGATATTAACAGAACTTCCACCATAGAGTGATTATCAAGATTGAATGAGATCATACATTTAAAATGCTTAGAAGAGTGCTCGGCTTATGGTAAGTACTTAGCAAATGTTAGTTAATATGAGTGTGCATCTGTTACTGTGGTTAGAGCTTTATATACTTTGTCTCATTGCTTTCTCACAACTCCTTAAGGGCAAAACGATTTTACAGATGATGAAACCAAGGTTCAGAGAGGGTCAGAATTCAGACCAAGAGTCAGAATTCAAAATCTAAACTGGCTCCTGGGTAAGTGATACTAATCGCTGTATAATATCACCACCTAGAGGAACTTCCAAACATTGATTCTTCAACAAGGCCAAAAACATCCCATCAGCTTAATCCAGTGGCCTGCAATGGGGTGATTTTGCCTTCCAGGGGAACTTTGCAGTGCCTGGAGACATTTTTGGTTGTTACAACCAGCGGGTGCTACCGGGGTCTGATGAAAAGAGGCCTGGGATGCTGCTAAACGTCCTACAATGCCCAGTTCAGCCCCCCAAACAAAGAATTATCCAGCCCAAATATCACTGGTGTTTGAGATGGGATGGAGCTGAGGGGGTGGGAAGAGAGGGAGGATTGGTCAGGAGGGAGCGGGGGTGTAGGCAGTAGCGAAGTGAGTGAGGCCGGCTTGAGGAAAAGAACTCCTGGAGGGGAGCAAAGAGGAAACAAACTTCCCTGACTCTCCAGAATTGCCTTGTGTCTGGCGAAGCGGGGAGACACTGTGCTCTCCAAGGCTCACGGGTGTAAAACTGCTCCTTCCCTAGAGCGATGTCCCAGAATCAAAGAAGAATGTGCATTCAAAGAAAGGGATGTGTGTACAAAGGATAGACAATGCCAGGACAACAAGAAGTGTTGTGTCTTCAGCTGCGGAAAAAAATGTTTTGATGTCAAACAAGGTAATATTCAGAGCCTCAGAATAACCAACCCCTCCTCTCCATATCCTCACCTTCTGCCTTCCTGGGCTGGCTTTGTGCCCTTGTCGCTGAGGGCTGGTCTCTGGCAAAATTGCTGGACTTGGAAGACCTGTGATTTAGATTCATTTACTGTGCCAAATATGGTGGGTGACAATAGTAATGACCTTATCCTATCAAGTAATGTTTGAGACTCAGTTTCAAACATTACTTGATAGGATAAGGTCGTTCCTATCTTCACCAAAACAAATGAGTGGTGAAGGAGTGGGATTGAAACAGATTTTTTTTGTCTATTTGGTTACCTGTCACTCTTATAATTTTTTGAGCCTCCAGGTGGCTATCGTTGCCCTAACATATACCAACATTGTTGCTGCAAGTGATAAATTAAGCAATTTATATTTCCTAGCTCTTTTATATGGAGTGACCACTTCTCTGCCTACACAAATCCAACTTTGCACTAAAACACCTCTCCTGACCGCTCCAGAACAGAGGGTTTTTCCCTTCTGCTGCATCTTAATTTCATGCCCATATCCCTGGGATGCGAAAAGACTATCAAAGATTCTTTTTTCATCCATTTAACAAATATTTGTTGAGTGCCTCTGAGACCCAATTTAGGATTTGATCTGCTCAGCGTGGTCAGGGAGGTTGGGATTGCCTTCTCTGAGAAAGCGAATCTGGAGTTGAGTTGAGAAAGATGGTTAATGTTTTAGGCAAAAAGCGGTGGAAGGGTTTTCCAAGCACAGGGAGTAGCATCCACAAGGCTCAATGGTGGGGCCTGGGGAGGCCAGAATGCAGAGTGAACACGAGCATGGTACAAGGAAAACAGATCCTGGATGGGCAGAGATCAAACAATTCAGGTATGTTGGGCCAGATGAAAGAGTCTTGCCTTGATCCTAAGGGCCATGGCAATCCACCAAGGTGGGCCAGTCACATGACCAGGTTCATACTACATCTATAGAGTTTAAAATAGGAAGAAGAGTGTCTTAAAGGACTTCAGGATGATAGAAATGGTGACTGGAACTAGAGGTAGCTGAGGGGATGAAGAAGAGTAGGATGTGCTTGAAAGGTATATGGGAGGTAAAGTAAACAGGACTTGATAGAAGTAGAGTGGGCAGGCCGGGAGCTAAGTCACTAACATGCCAGCAGGTAAGGATTCTGAATGCAGACATCCTGAGTTCAACTCTTACCTCCAGTTTGTACCAGTCTTTTTGTCTTGGATAAATTAACAACTTTCCCTCACTGTGCCTCAGTTTCCTCAGATAATAAAGGGATCAGTGTAAAAGGTTATTTTAAGAATCAGATAAATTGACCTGCATGATGTGCTTAGAGCAATGACTGGCACCTAATAGCCAACTGATAACCTATTCTCTTGTTTGTAATTCCTGGCTGGGGGCTCCTAAATAGCAGAGATCATGCCTTTTCTCTGTTCCTAGAAGCATTGAGCACATATGGTGCTCAATGAATGATTTATTCATTTCAGATCAGGATACATTTTCTTTTACCCTCAACATTCCATAAAGTTCTGTGCTGTATCAGGCTACCTGTTAGGAATTGGGATGCCAAGGTGAAAGCAGACACACTAGAAACCCACTAGAAACTCACAGCCTCAGTGATGAGACCGAAGACATAAATAAACAAAAAATGAATGCACAGGATTCTGAAGCAAGGTGTGGTGGTGAGGAATGTAGAATGGAGTCAAGGGAGACATCACAGCAGTTGATGTCTGAGAAAGGTTTTGAAGGAAGAAGAGGAGTGTCACTGTCAGCAGTGCAAAGGGATGGAGGTATGGGGTGGTGTGTTGAATATTGCTGGAGCATGTGGCTTGGAGGGTTCTGCGGCAGGGGAGGAGGACAGCATCACAGTAGGAGCCAGGCAATGAAGGGCCTTGTGGGTCATGTGAGGACATGGTCATGAAGTTGAGGTAGGTCCTATCTGTGGAATGACATGATGAGCCTGGCTTTCAGATCCATCAGATCCTTCTCTCTGGTGGGAAGCATGAAGGATTGATGGAGGGGCCAGGACTGGAGGCAGGGGCATCAATCTGAGGTTATCTCAACAGCCCAGGCATGAGACACTGAGGCTTATATTAAAGAGACTGGCAGAGAGGTGAACTATTAGGAGGTAAAAACCAACAGGACCTAACTGTTTAGCAGTGGAGATTTAGCTACATGGAACTGTGTAAGCACGATTTAGTTGGGACCTGTATTTGCTTGCTAAAGTTGCTATAACAAAGCACCATTGACTGGGTGGCTTAAACAACAGAAATGTATGGTCTCACAGTTCCTCAGAAGTCCGAGATCAAGGTGTCAGCACGGTTGGTTCCTTATCAGGGTTATGGGGAAGAAGCATGTTCCATTCCTCTCCCCTAGCTTCTGGTGTTTTGAAGGCAATCTTTGTTGCTCCTTGGCTTGTAGACACATCACCCCAATCTCTGCCTTCACATTCATGTGGTGTTCTTCCAGTGTGTATGCCTCTGTCCAAATTTACCTGTTTTTATAAGGACATCAGTCATATTGGTACAGGGGCCCACCCTATTTTAGTCTGACCTCATTTTAACTAATTACACCTGCAACGACACTATCTCCAGGGATACAGATGCTCACTCTGGGGTCTCCTTGCAAATGTGTGCAATATGTCAGTGGAGCTGTACTCCTGCTGTGTGACAAGGGAAAAGGAGCCTATTCCTATTTCATCTATAGTGGTTTTCAGGGAGAATAATAACACTTGTTCATTTCTGGAGTAGGCACTCTGAGTTTTCAACTCTGGAGTCTCTCTGCAGATGTATGCGAAATGCCAAAAGAAACTGGCCCCTGCATGGCTTTTTTTCGCCGTTGGTGGTATGACAAGAAAAATGATACTTGCTCCATCTTTATCTATGGTGGCTGCCAGGGAAACAATAACAACTTCCAATCCAAAACCAACTGCCTGAACACCTGCAAGAAAAAACGTGAGTCCTAGGGGCCCCGCTCTTTCATCTTCTCCAGTGCCAGGCTGGGAGGGCTGGGTGTTGGCTGGTCCATTCCAGGACAGCTACATCTTTGGCAGACCTGGTGCTGACAGAACCAGCTCCAATCAGGAGGTCCGAATGCACCTGGCAAAGGGGTAGACAAAGTTACTTTCTGGGAACTGAGGATGAGAGGGATGTAGAAGTAATCAATGTTGGCAAGTGCGAGGGGAGTTAGGAGGGGTAGAGGAAGGGTACAGAAGTGGTGAAATCTCAGAGATGAACTGCAGAAGAGGCACAGGATGTTAAACCTAGATACGTTGACCAACCAACCCTTTCAAGCCATCAATGTCCTCAATACAACTCTTTGCCAGCAATTCCTATTCATTTTTCCTTGAAGGAGATGGAGAACTCCCCAAAGCGAACCCACTTCTTTTTAGTATCTTTCTGTGAAAAGATGTATAAACGTAACTTCAACCTCCAAAGATAAGCTGAATCCAAGATGCTCAACTGTTTCTGTCCTACGTTCTGTACAGGCGTTCCCTGAATGGATAAGGATGCACTGGAAGAACCACCAGAATGTGGCTCATGCTCTGAGGACTGTCCGTGTACCTGACTGATGCTCTAGATTGACTTCTAGTTTCACTCTCAGCATTCCAACATCTTAGCCTTTCCCAAAACAGAACCTCTGCATCTACCTCCTCTTCCCCAGTCTTTGCCTCTTTTGATGCACAATATCCTTCTGTTTTGATTTCATCTTTATGCCCCCTTTATCTCCAACTTCTAGAGCTCCCAGTTTATACTGTGTCACTCTCAATTTTTTCCAATAAAGTACTTGATGAAGTCCTGTGCCTCTGAGGCTGAGTAATTGACATCTTTTTGGCACATTGCATTTGTAGAGTAAGGGATCATTAAGGCTTCTGGTGACATGATTCAAGGGAGTAAAGACAATCAGAACTTTGAAGAGTTGTAAGCTCCAGGGATACTGTTATTGTTATATACCTCTGTTTCTACAAAAGATTGTAAAATCCTTTTCAGGCAAGGACCCAAGGACAATGACTTAATTTGGATCCTCTAGAAATGAACCCATGGAAAAGGGCATGGGTGCAGGTACTTTGTTTGGGAGACCTCCCAAGACATACAGGATGGGGGAGTGGGATGAGTAATTCAGGGAAGAGAGAAGAGTCTATTATGAGCTGGTTATCACTGTGGCTCAATCCTACTGGGGACCTTTTAAAGAATCATGTAAAACAGGCTTCCACATTTTCTTTTTAAAAATTATTTTATTTTAAGTTCTAGGATACATGTGCAGGACCTGCAGGTTTGTTACACAGGTAAGTGTGTGGCACGGTGGTTTGCTACACCTATCAAACCATCACCTGGGTATTAAGCCTGCATGCCCCTGATGCTTTCCCTCCCTCTGCCCCCTCAATAGGCCACAGTGTATGTTGTTCCCCTCCCATTGTCCATGTGTTCTCATTGTTCAGCTCCCACTTACAAGTGAGAACTGGCAGTATTTAGTTTTCTGTCCCTGTGTTAGTTTGCTGAGGATAATGGCTTCCAGCCCATCCATGTCCCTTCAAAGGATGTGAACTCATTCCTTTTTATGGCTGCGTAGTATTCCATGGTATATATGTACTACATTTTCTTTATCCAGTCTATCATTGATGGACATTTGGGTGGATTCCATATCTTTGCTATTGTAAATAGTGCTGCAATGAACATATGCATACATGTATCTTTATAACAGAATGATTTATATTCTTTTGGGTATATACCCAGTAATGAGATTGCTGGGTCAAATGGTATTTCCGGTTCTAAATCTTTAAGGAATCATCACACTGTCTTCCACAATGGTTGAACTAATTTACATTCTTGCCAACAGTGTAAAAGCATTCCTATTTCTCCACAGCTTTGCCAGCATCTGTTGTTTCTTGACTATTTAATAATCATCATTCTGACTGGCATGAGATGGTACCTCATTGTGGTTTTGATTTGCATTTCTCTGATGATCAGTGATGCTGAGCTTTTTTTCATATGTTTGTTGGCTGCATAAATGTCTTCTTTTGAGAAGTGTCTGTTCATGTTCTTTGCCCACTTTTTGATGTTTTTTTTTCTTGTAAATTTTTTTAAGTTCCTTATAGATTCTGGATATCAGATCACAAATTTTCCTAATCTGTCTCCTGTGATGGGAAGCTAAGCTATTTGTCTACTGACTCCCAATGCCCACTGGATGTCAGAGATGCTAAATCCCTCACTCTTTCAGACTTTTATGCATGCAAGTTATACAAGCTCCCAAGGGGCCAGAGAAAACCCACAGCAGAAAAGTGGGGATTAATGTTGGAAGTAGGAGGCTGTCAATGTGCATTGGCTATTATTCAGCCATAAAAAGGAATGAATTTCTCACTCACCACTGATGACATGCCTTGCTGCACACAGACACCCTGCTGCCATCCTGCAGAAATGCTTTCATTACCCACAGTCCTTTGTCAGATGGGATTGATGCCCAGGTAACTGGCTCCTCACCTCACTCGGGCCTATACCAACGATATAAAATTTGGTGCAGATGCTCAAGCCTTAATGCTTCAAGGTGTGACTTTTTATCCAATGCTATAGCTGTGACAACAGGGACAAAGGAGAACAGAGTTAGAGAAGTCCCAAAGTAACAGAAGATGTTATTGATTGATTGTTGCAAAATCAACTGACTTAAAGGATAAATATAACTGATCTTTACATACAAAAGAAGAGAAAGGCAAGTGAAGGGCAGGGAGAATGATTCAGATAGACAGAGACTCACTGAAAAAGAGAAAAAGACAGGCACAGAGTATGGAACATAAAGAGATACAAAAAAGAGAAGAAACTGAGTGAGAAAAATAAAACATAAAAATAGAAGTGTCAGGAGAAGAGTGAAATTCAAAAGAAGTAAGAGAACTAGCATACTCTTAACCTTCAAACACCCCCTGGGAAATGGAAGACTCTTGAGTTAAACAGCCCCTTCTGCTAAGGGTGCCTAGAAAGCCCAAGACAAGATGTGCCCTCTTTCCCTGGTAGGCCAGAAAGCCTCCAGTTGCTGAGGATTGGAAACCGCCTATCAAGCCCCTCCTTCCCCCAGGGTAGGTACCAGCTAGTAGCACTGATGGCCTCAGGGATCTGGTGTTCTTGATGAAGGGAGTCTGCCTGGCTTCTCTCCAGGGCTGTCTATTGAAGTGCTGGGCCACACCAGTGCAGGCAAAGTGCAGAGGTAGGAGCCGCTGAGCAGCCGTTCTTAGTTTTGGTGCCATCAGCCAGGCCAGTACTTCCTAACATGGGACTCTCAGGATTTCTGCCAATCCTGGTACCATTCATCCTTCTAGGGGACGTCCAGGGACCTGGGCATGCTGAAGGGTCCTTTTGGGGTAAGTATTGGGAACTCAGTCCTTGCAGTGGAGAAAGGAAACTCAGTGAGAAGGAAGGAACAAAGAGTAATTTTGCAGATGAGGAATTATTTTCTCCATCTCTGCCTGGAGTTCCAGGTGGGAAATAGGGGAGCTATCTGGACTCTCTCGGTAAGAGACTCACTTGGTGAATATAGTCACCTGAATCTGGGGCAATTGACTCCTTGCTGCCGTTGTAAAGAGTTCTTCCTGAAGGTGCCTGGACCTAGAGCTCATGACATGGAATAAGAAGGAGTGGCAAGCCCAAGGAAGTTTCCCTTAAGGAAAACAGGCCGCTCTCTACAAAATCACCTGTGTCAGCTTCCAAATGTTCTCACTGCAGCCCCCACACCCATACTGACAGATGATCCTAGCCTTTGGGATAAAGAATGGTCTCCAGAAGTCCCTTGGAATGCTGAAATGTGAAGACCCACAATTAGCAGCTAAATATACTGAGCACTGAAAATTAGTGGTTGAAAATGAGCACTCAGGAGCCACACATTGCAGGTTCAAATCCTGGCTCCGCCCATGAGTAGCTGTGTGACCTTGGCAAATTCATATAATCCCCTTATGCTTCCAATTTCTCTGTTTATAAAATGTGAATATTAACAGTACTTACCCATAAATTTGTAATGAAGATTAAGTAGAAAAGGCCAGCACACAGTAGGGGCTTCATCCATATTACTCACTGTTATGTTATGCTATATTGCCCCAGGCGGTTTGACAATGGCTTTTCAAACTGTGTTGCATCAGTCTTCAAAGCAACCCTATGGACAAATGAGAAAATCAGGGCTCAGAGAGAGTGCCTGGCACCTCAAGGGTTGCACGGAATTCAAAAGGCCAGCTCTCTGATGCCAGAAATGCTCATCTCAATCGTTGAGAATCATAGCGCCTCCTGGGGGAGCAACCAAGCATAGCAAGGCTGAGTGACCAGAATAGTCTCAGAGGAATGCGTCTTTCTCTCAGGAACCTCATAGATGGTGTGGGTAGAGGGTAGGGGTTGGTTTAGGGATCCGATGGTGAGTTGTTACGGGGTTGGGGATGTGGCCAGTCTTGTGAGATTCCTGAGCCCCCTGAGGGCCACTACCTTCTGGGGACAGGTGAAGTGGAAATAAGGTTTTCTAACTCTGCAGTGGTGCTCTGGGCCTGGGGAGGTGGAGCACTGGCTCCTTTAAGGCCTCGAAGGAATATATCTTCCCCGCTTTTAGATCCATGTCCCAAAATCCGAGTGAGATGCCCAATGGATGAAATAGACCAGTGTACCAAACACAGAGATTGCCCGGAAAACATGAAGTGTTGCATGTACAGCTGTGGAAAGAAATGTGTAGTTCTCACAAAAGGTAACTCGGATACTTTCTGAATTAGCCAATGTCCTCATCTCCTACCCCCACCTGCACTGCACTAACTCTCCAGGTTCACTGATGGCTGGTCTCTGACCAAGAGTCTAGGTATGTCTTCTACTTGACACAAATCTACAGTCCTGGACTTGGGAGACATGGATTTTATTTCATTTCTTCCCCTATTTTGGAATGTGATGTGAACAATGTAGTTTTCCTTTCTGGGCCTCAGTTTCCCTATCTATAAGACAGGTGTTGATATTGGACCACATGGTCTCTTGGCTACTCGTCAGTGATTCTCAAGATCCAAGTAGTCACTGAAGTCTCATCAAATGCCAACATTGTGTCAGGTTATATGTTAGCTATAAGAGATAAGTATATAATATGTATTTCCTGGTTTTTTTCTCCAGGCTTCTCTGTCCATATAAATCCAGGATGCCTTTCTTGACCACCTTAGACTGCCTACACTCTTTCTTCTCTGCTCGTATTATTGGGCTCTAAAGAAGATCGTCAAGGACTATTCATCCATTCTATTCATTCAACAAATATTGATTGGTTCCCTGACACCCATGATGAGTTCCACTTGCTCATTGTGGCCAGGAAGATCAGAAAAGGTTTTTCTGGGAAAGGGATCCATGATTTAAGATCTGAAAGATGAGTACTTAGACAAAAAAAAAAGGGACGAAATAGCCTTTCAGGCACAGGCAATAGCATGTGCAAAGGCTCTGTGGCAGGAGGCAGCATGTTCAGGCCTAGAAAGACTGGAAAGTGGAGAGTGAGGAAGAGATGAGAAAGAGGAAGCTGTTAGTGTATATTCAGGGCAACTTGAATCTGCACTCCCAGGCGACCATCCTCAAGTTTTGGGCTCAAATAAACTCTCTACTTAATCATATGTTCTGAATCTTGTTACTTAAGGTTGATATGCCTATCAAGACAATACCAGGTTTTCAGTGCTTTGACAAAACATCGGATGTGTGGCCTTCCGGCCAAACACCTGTGGTTTCATATTGTTCAGGCATTTGTTGCATCCCTAGGGATTGCAGCTCTGTATAAGCTCACTGTTGCTGAGCCAAGAAATGAGGCACACACAGATTTCGACAGAAACTGTAATTCTAGAACAGATTTTGAAGAGATGAGGAAGGCTGGTATCTTTCAGAGTACAAAGTGACTTTGGAATTGAAAGAATTTCTCTGGGTTGAAGTTTCTCACTGACTTCTGTTCCTGAACCATGAAGCATGAATATGTGGGCTGAGAAATAGTTTCTCTTGATAAATAAACAATTAACAAATTTTAAAAAGAGAGAAGGATGAAGCTGGGCTAATGGGAGAAGGAGAACAGGTAAGGGGTCTGGTCTTGATCCCAACAGCAATTGATTAACTTATGTTCAAATCCTTTACCATCTGTGTGGCTTCAGGAAAGTTATTTGGCTTCTTCAAACCTTACTTTCCTCATCTACTTACTTAGAACGATAAGAGGACCTACTTTACAAGAGTAAGTGTTAATAGATGTCAACTACTAAGAATAGTGCCTGACATGAATCGATGCTATAATTATTGTTTTGTCGTGTTTCAGACTATGAGGTTCTAAAGAACTCTATTTGTACCTCATAGCACTATGGGCAAAATAGTTGCTCAATAAATGCTTCTTTAAGACCACATTAGATTTGGGTTCGGGGTTTTTTTCTGTGAATACTCATGAAGCATCCATTCTATGCCAAATTACCCGTGAGAAACTGCTGTATCAAGATGGCATAAGATGCGATCCCCTCTCAAAAACCTCACATTCTCATGGAGGAGTCAGAAAACATGAACGAGAAAGTAAATGGAAATGATAAGTGCGTGTGTGAGATTGAGAAGCAATAAAGAAAAGCAAGGAGTAAAGAATGAATTCAGGAAAGACTGCAGAAAAGAGTCGATGTCTGGCAAGGGTTTTAAAGAATGAACAAGAGTGCACTTATCAAGAGGGGGCTGGATGTGTCAGGCATGTGCAAAGGCATGGGGTATGTAAGAACATGCTATTTTTAGAGCGTACAGTTGGGAAGCTTGGGTGTTGGGCAGCATAAGAAGTAAAGCTGGAGAGGAGGAGGAGGAAATGGATTCCCAAGTCCCTCTGGGTTTGATAGAACTTTATCCTGTGCCCAGCAGATCAGCCATTCTGGAAACCAGTGTGGAGCAGACTGGAGAAGTCTTGGAGATTAGCTGGTGGCCTTTCGTGGAAGTCCTTGCAAAAGATAATGATGCTTGAATTAAGAAAGTGGCAGAAAGGAAATAAAGAAGAGCTATTTAGGAGGCAAAATCAGCCAGATTTAGTGTTCAGATGTTGGGGAGGCAAAGAAAAAGAAGCCATGTGATGCCACAGCTGCTCCTTCCAGCAGCCCTGTTAGGCTAGAAGGGTGGGATTTTTGTATTCTCATCTTACAGATGAGGAAGTCAAGGACCAGAGAGGTAAAATGAGGGGTCAAGATTCACACTGAATTGGGAGCAGAGCCCTGAGCCAAATTTGTTCCTTAGTGGAGACAAAGAGAGCAGTGGCCCGAGAAAGGGAGAGATGGACATTCTCCAGGGAGACAGGCACCCAAACAGCTCTGTTCTGCCATCTCCCTGCAGATATATGCGGTATGCCACCAGACCCTGGCTACTGCTTGGCCTTAATCCCACGCTGGTGGTACAATAAAAAAACTAAGACCTGCTCCGAATTCTTTTATGGAGGTTGCCCGGGAAACAACAACAACTTTCAAACTGAAGATATCTGCATGGCCACCTGCCGAACGCTCTGTAAGTCCCAGAGGTCCCAGTCTCCTGTGCTCACCAAGGCCACACTGGGAGGTCTGGGTGTTGGCTGGTTTATTCAAAGACTTGGGTGGGCCTGGGGATGACAGAACCGGCTCCAATGCAGTGGTACAAGTAGTAGGATATTTTGGGAAAGAGAGGGTGGGAAGGGAGGGATTAGTCAAAGGGATATTGGTGAGTAGGGGGTGTAGAGAGCAAACAAAAGTGGTAGAGTACCCCAGAACAGGTCAGATGGAGGCCCAGTAAATCCAGCCCAGCTCTGAGCACCATTCACCAGCCAATCATTACAGGCCTTTACTTTGCAGTAAACCTTGTTGCTAATTCTCTCCCTTTTAAAGGTTATTTCTAACCAAGGCAACCACGTACTTTATTGGCCAAACCAAGTCACTTTTGAGAATGTCTTAAACTGAGGTGCCATTAATTATTACACTGGGACAACAGGCATAAACTGGGACTCTACTGGACAAACCAGAACCCATGATCATTCTAGGAGCCCCCAAATTCACCTTCATTCCATTCCTGCCCAAAGATGTAAAATTGATCCCACCTCCTTTTACTCATTAGCTGCAAGATTTGGTTCCTAATGTGGCCATGGTCCAAGTATCTCACCCTTTATTCTTCTACTTCACAGGTTGGCCTAAATAGCATAAGAAGGAGCTTGAACAACCTCCAGGATTTGGTTCATAATCCAGGCCTCTCTCCATGTGTGCCTGATTGGTGCTCCATATTGGCTTCCATGGGCCAAATCTTGGCTGTTCCAGAAACTGAATCCCAGGAATTGCTTACACCCTTTCTTTTAGCGTAGCTTCTCTTCAAACACAATGCCCTTCCCTTTGACCACTTCTCAGTATGAAACTCTATGTCTTCAACTTTCAGAACCCCTATGTATTCCTATGAAGCCTTCAGTTCCCTTAATAAAGTGCACTGTAGGGTCTGATCTCTCTGAGCCTGAATAATTCGTATCTGCAATATGCTGATATTCACATATACTCACATCTGTCTGTATGCAATTTTCAGAGAACAAGAAATCATTGCATTTTCTGGTAACACTGAAAAAGGGAGAGAGGAGTGTGAAAATCCTGCAAATTGAGAATGCTGGTGACATTGTTGCTTTAGTAAAATTGTAAGATGCTTAAGAATGGAGCCAGTGCAGATCCAGATTTTGTGTGGTCTAAACCTGATAAATCAGGAGCTCCTTTAGAAACCAAGCATAGGCCAGGTGCTGTGGCTTATGCCTGTAATCCCAGCACTTTGGGAAGCTGAGGCCGGTGGATCACCTGAGGTTGGGAGTTTGAAACTAGCCTGATCAACGTGGAGAAACCCTGGCTCTACTGAAAATATAAAAAATTAGCCAGGTGTGGTAGTGCATGCTTGTAATCCCAGCTACTCAGGAGACTGAGGCAGGAGAATTGCTTGAACCTGGGAGGCAGAGGTTGCAGTGAGCCGAGATTGCGCCATTGCACCCCAGCTTGGGCAACAAGAGTGAAACTGTCTCAAAAAAAGAAAAAAGAAAGAAAGAAAGAAAGAAAGAAAGAAAGAAAGAAAGAAAAAGACAAAGAAAGAAATAAACCAAACACAAATGAGTACAAAAGAGAGTATTATTTCAAATGAGGAGGGAAATTGCAATTAACTGCAAATTTTTAAAGGCTGACAAACACTAAAAATTGCACAAAACCCACAAAAACTAATAAATCATTGTTTACATTATGACATCAATTCGGTAAAGCACAATTTCTTTGGAGAGAGTGGAAAGATAACTAAGTCTTTTATTTAACGTGGCCATCAAAATATGATTATATTTTATTTTTTATTATAGGTGAGTTGCATAATACATACCTGAATGCTTGAAGCCATGCTTGAGGTCTGTAGTTCTGTTACAGGTTTGTGTCCAGAAACACAGGAATTTTAATAAATTATCTTTTGTACAATTCCATCAAATAAAGAAAAAATGCATGGTGCATTTAAAATTGTACATGTTGAAGTATCAAATATATGCTTACTAGAAAAGAACTTCTGAACAGGCTTCCATAAGAACTGATTTTTTTTTTCTATTTAAAATTTGATGTATCTGGCTGGGCGTGGTGGCTCATGTCTTTGAGAAAAAAGCAAAGGCAGAGTGATCATTTGTAATATTACTAAATTGGGCCAGGCACAGTAGCTCACACCTGTAATCCCAGCACTTTGGGAGGCCAAGGTGGGCGGATCACCTGAGGTAGGAGTTCAAGACCAGCCCGGCCAACATGGTGAAACCTTATCTCTACTAAAAATACAAGAAATTAGCCAGTGTGGTGGCGTGCATCTGTAGTCCCAGCTACTCGGGAGGCTGAGACATGAGAATCACTTGAACCTGGGAGGTGGAGGATGCAGTGAGCCAAGATCATTCCATTGCATTCCAGCCTGGATAGTGGAGTGAGACTCTATCTCAAGAAAAAAAAACTGATGTATCTGATATTTGAAAGAATGCTCCACATGCTTGTTTTCCTGGCTCCATACATTTCAAAACTTGCTTCTCCTTTACCATCCATATCCATCTTGGGCTAAGAACATTCATTTTACAACGCATCCTCTAGTCGCATAACTTAGTGTTAAATGTCAAGGGAATTGGCCCAGTAGACAACGGGAGTATTATTTGCTGCTGTTCCTACACCAGGACAGCTAGCAGCAACTTCCTATACATAGAAATGACAGCAGACAACCTAAATATATTCTACTAACTCCAAAATAAATATATCCCCAAATCAACTTCCTTTTAATCTGCATGCCTAAAACGCTGGCAGTCGCCCCAACACCACCTGACCCAGGAGAAGTGTGACAGAGGGAAAGGTCAGAGTGGAAAGGGAAGGTGGATTGGTTGATTGTGGTTAGAATATCTTACTTTTGCAGATATTACAAGTCAACTGACCACGTAAACACATAGCTAGAAGCACTCCCAGAATCTTAAAAGGGGCTTGCTCAAGTGAGGGACCCTGAGGCTTGGCTCCATCAACCCCATGGTAAGTCCATCTGTGAAAGGACTCATTGCCTTTTTTTCTGGAGTTGTAGTAAAGGAGAGAGTTTCATAGTATGGTGCAGAAACTCCAAATTGAAAATAGCTGGAGAGAGGCATGAAAGGGGGAGACAGAGGAAAGCAAAGAAGAGTTAAAGAGGAAGGGAGAGAAAGGAGAGGTGAAGGAGGCAAAGACACTGGATGGTGTGACTGTTTTAAAGCAAGGTCCTAAAATTCTTTCACTCACCTTCCACCTAGAAGTGGGATCTATGTCCCCTCCTTTTGAATCTGAGAAAACTCTGTGACTGCTTTGACCAAGAGAATAAAGCAAAAATGATGCTCTATGACCTCCAAGGCTAGGCTAGAATGAGTGCAACTCCCACTTGATCCTCTTAGGTAGCTTGTCTGGGGGCAGTGGGAAACTGCCATGTAAGACATCCAACTACTCTGAGAGAGGCCCATGCTTGAGAGACCCATGTGGGTGCTATAATCAACAGGCCCAGATAAGCTCTGACTGATAGCCAGCATCAATTTCAGCCATGTGAATGACCTGCCCAACCCAAGAGAGCCTTCAGATGGCTGCAGCTCCAGGAGACACCTGACTGCAACCATGGGAAAGACCCTATAAAAGAACCACCAAGCAGATTCCTTTCAGATTCCTGACCCACAATATAAAATGGCTGCTTTAAAGTGCTAAGTTTTAAGAAAATTTATTCATAGAATAGGTGATCAAAGACGGAAAGGGGCTAGGTACAGTGGCTCACGGCTGTAATCTCAAGCACTTTGGGAGGCCAAGGCAGGCAGATCACTTGAGGTCAGAAGTTCAAGACCAGCCTGGCTAACATGGCAAAACCCTATCTCTACTAAAAATACAAAAAATACAAAAATTAGCCGGGCATGCTGGTAGGCACCTGTAATACCACCTATTTGGGAGGCTGAGGCAAGAGAATTGCTTCAGCTCAGGAGGCAGAGGTTGTGGTGAGCCGAGATTGCACCACTGCACTCCAGCCTGTGTGACAGAGGGAGACTCAGTCTCAGAAAAAAAAAAAATATAATAATGTGGTTGGTGGGGGGGGGGTGGGGGTTGGTGGGGGGGGGGAGGGGTTGGGGGGGGGGGTGGG
>CAUYLG010011212.1:0-30263 GCA_963573385.1 Cacajao melanocephalus | reverse complement strand
GGTTGCTCTTCTTGAGGAATATCTTTGTGGTGTTCTCTGTATTTCCTGGACTTGAATATTGGCCTGCCTTGCTAGGTTGGGGAAGTTTTCCTAGATAATATCCTGAAGAGTATTTTCCAGCTTGGATTCATTCTCTTCGTCACCTATCAAACGGACACCTATCAAACATAGATTAGGTCTTTTCACATAGTCCCATATTTCTTGGAGACTTTGTCCATTCCTTTTTACCCTTTTTTCTCTAATCTTGCCTTCTCATTTTATTTCATTGACTTGATCTTCGACCTCTGATATCCTTTCTTCTGCTTGGTCAATTCGGCTGTTGAAACTTGTGCATGCTTCCCGAAGTTCTCGTATTGTGTTTTTCAGTTCCATCAATTCATTTATGTTCCTCTCTAAATTATCCATTCTTGTTAGCATTTCGTTAAATCTTCTTTCAAGGTTCTTAGTTTCTTTGCATTGGGTTAGTACATGTTCTTTTAGCTCACAGAAGTTTCTTATTATCCACCTTCTGAAGCCTGATTCTGTCAATTCGTCGCACTCGTTCTCTGTCAGGCCTTGTTCTCTTGCTGATGAGGAGCTGCGATCCCCTGTAGGAGGAGAAGCATTCTGATTTCGGGTGTTCTCAGCCTTTTTGTACTGGTTTCTTCCCATTTTTGTGGATTTATCCACCTGTCGTCTTTGTAATTGCCGTCTTTCAGATTGGGTCTGAGTGGACATCCGGCTTGTTGGTGATGAAGTTTTTTCTGTTTCTTAGTTTTCCTTTGGTGGACACCCCTTCGCCACAGAGCTGGACCTTCCCGGTTTGGCTGTGCTTGCTGTGAAACTCTCAGTCCTCAGTGCTTCCAATTGCTGTTCTCCTTGTGCGGATTGGACCAGCCAGGCCCGACTCACAGAGCACCCTGTCCCGTATACTCCGCAGTGAGAAGCGCCGTCCTGGGGTGCCGGCAAAACAGCTGCGCCAGCCAAAAAAGTCGCGCTGGTGACCCGTGGCTCCTCTGCTGGGAATCTCCCAGTCTGTGGGCAACAAAAATTCATCTGAAAGTGTGGCGTCCACTCGCTCTCTGTGCTTTCACTGGGAGCTACATTCCTGAGCTGTTGCTAATCCGCCATCTTCCATCTCTCTCCCATCCCTAAATATTTCATGTGCATCTCCTTAGGAATAAGGACATCTGTCTATGTAGCTATACATTGTGTATATATTGTATAGACATATATGGTATTATGACACCCAAGAAAATTAACAGTAATACCATAATATCCAGTACAAAGTCAACAAATATTTCAGATCCATTTTGTGCAATGGGTTTGGTTATCATGTCTTTTTTTCTTTAAATTTTCTTTTAAGACACTGACTTTTTCATGGGTCTAGGCCAGTTACTATGTAGAATGTCCCACATTCTGGATTTATCTAGTTGTTTCTTATGATTACATTCAAGGTAAACTTTTTTTTTTTTTGCAAAAATACTACTGAGTTATTGGAGCATCCCATTGGGAGGCACATATGTCCAGTTGTTCCACAATTGGTGACGCTGTTGGGCCACTTGGTTCAGATGATGACTACCATAGATTTCTTCATTAGAAGAGGTATATTTGCCCTTTTTATTTAAAAAATAATTTGCTGAGACATTATAGTCCACAGAGAACATTCTGCAAACATGAGATGTGTTTGTTATAAAGAATATATAGTAACATACTTAGTTTCAAAAACCAATGTACAAAATTATATCTGCAGGCCGGGCACAGTGGCTCACGCCTGTAATCCCAGCACTATGGGAGGCTGAGGCGGGTGGATCACCTGAGGTCAGGAATTTGAGACCAGCCTGGCCAACACGGCAAAAACTCCAACTCTACTAAAAATACAAAAGTTAGCTGGGAATGGTGGCAATGCCTATAATCCCAGCTACTCTGTAGGATGAGGCAGGAGAATTGCTTGAACTCTGGGAGGCAGAGGCTGTAGTGAGCCAAGATCATGCCACTGCAGTCCAGCCTGGATGACAGAGTGAGACTCTGTCCCAAAAAAAAAAAAAAAAAATCACATCTGCATATGTGCGTGTATCATGTATGTATATGTGTGTGTATACAGAATGAAAGAATACTCAGAAAAAATAAAAGGACATTTTGGAGGGTGGGTAATAATATAAATATATTTTTTCATTATCCATACTTCTTTTAGTATTAGAATGTTTGTGAAAATAGCATAATTTTGAGGAAAAAAACCCAAATGTAGGTCTGTGGTAGAATCTTTTTGTATATGAACAAAGAATTATGTAAAATATTAACACTAGACTTTATTTCTTTATACAGAGCCACACCATTCTGGTTAGTTTACTTTCTATTCTAAACAAACTGTATCAGCACAAATGTGCTAATATTCAAGCAAAGTACTCAACTATGAATTTAACATGTACAAGTATTATATACATAGATGAACAGTTTTGCTTTACAAAAATTGATGGATACTGCTCTATCCTCATATTACTTGATCTCACTGTGAAGCTTGACTCTGCTGACCATCCCCTGCTTTTTGAAATAGCATCTTCCTTGTTAACCATAATATTACTCTGACCTCTTTCTTCACCTACTTCTCTGGATGTTAATTTCCAGTTTTCTTTGTGGGTTCATCTTCCAAAGCTATCCAATACATATAGATGCTCCCTGGAGCTTGGAACTTGACCTTCTCCTCTTCTCTTTCTGTCTCTCATCCATGGCTTTGACCACCTGAGCCATCTCTAGATCTAGCCTAAATCTCTCTCCTGAGCTACAAATCTTGTTCTCTAATTGATAACTAGACATCTGAATGTATCATAAGCACCTCTAACTCAGCACTGGTACTTTCAGAGGACTAGAATTCACACTGGAAACCATGAGATTTCAATGAGCTCTACCTACTCTTTCTAGCTTCAGTCAGGAGTCTGGTGAAAGATGAATTTTCACAATGGACTTTCCTTTTATTTAAGTACATTGCTCCTTCATCTGCATTTTGTGCTTTTATGATCCTCTTTATAGGGCTCCAATTTCTGTATATGGGAAATCTATAAAATCCATATATCCTAGGGTATTTGATATTTGAATACAGGATATTGGAAAATACACTCTATGAAATAAGATGGAATGGGGCACCCAGGACTCCAGGATGTCTGGAAACCCTGATGTAGTATAAATCATGGGAAATATAAAAAAGCCCCTGGCAGTCAGTAAATATAAGAAGACTTCTTTAGTACTTTTTTTGTTTGTGTTTGAGGATAACACAGGATGTAAGTTTTTGCTATGATAGAAGGGATAAAATTGGAGAGGGATAGTATTGAAAATCCTTGTGTAAGTTTTTTTTCAGAAATGCTTGAATTCGAACACACTGAATTCCTATGGTTCCAGATATCCTGAGGAAAACAAATCAAAGCAAAGCAAAACAAAACAAAACAAAAACAAAGATTCCAAAAGTCAGATGGGTGTTTGTCTTCTCTTTGTCACCCAGAATCAAACGGCCCCATGGTCTAGAGAGATGCCCTAGCACTAGTATTAAACATGTCCAAAATAGAATTCAGCATCTTGTCTCCATACCCTAATCACTCTCCTAGGTTCTTTACCCTGTTCGTGGCACCACCATGTTCACAACTGACCAAATAAAAAACCTGAGCATTTTCTGTGCCTCCTGTCTGCCACCCTGTTCCCCATATTCAGCCAATCAGTAAGCCCCACCAATGCCACCTCCTAAATATCTCTCAAATCTGCCCCCTCTGCCACCACTATCAAAACTTCATTATTTCTAGCTGCATTTCAATGGCTCATCCCTTCTTCAATAGATCATCCACATTGCCACCAGACTTGTTTCTTGTACACAAATCTGTCATATTCTTCTACTCAGAGTTCTTCAATGGCTCCTACTGCATACTGCATGTAGCCTGAATTGCTATGCAGGGCACCCAAGACCACCCACATTCTGCTCTCCTTCTCTTTCTCAAGCCTCATCTCTCACCATATTCCCTTTCTTCTCCTGCCATGCTCTGACAGCACTGAGTCATCTGTGGATCCCAACACATAACCCTCCTCATGTCTCCAGGTCTTCCCACCTGCTTCTTCCTCCAGCTTTCAGCTGCATCTCAAAAGCTGAAAAGCTTTCCTTGACTCCTCCACAGAGACAATAGAGACAAGTATTCATATTCTAAATCATCTGTGCTGTCATGGTGCAATGCCTCCATCTCCTTTTCAGCAAATAAATCTCCCTATGTTATAATTCAAATAAACAATCACTAAGATGCATTGAGTGCCTGCCATGTGCCAGTTTACATGCATTGCCTTACTTAATCTTCATAACACTGTGAGGTAGGTAATATTACAATTTCCATTTTAAAGAGAAGGAAATGGAGGCACAGAGAAACTGAGTAACTTGCCTGTGGTCTCAAAGTGCCGTGGCACCAGCCAAGATGTGAACCCATACTCTGAACTCTTGCTTTTAGTAACTTTTAACCACACAATGGTGTTGCTTTTCTTGTTATTGTTATTTTGCCACTAGACTGTACTTTGAGACCAGTACTATGTCTTTCGATTTGGTACTCCCAGGACTTAGCAATGTATATGATATAGAGTTGACAATGAGGAAACATTTATTGAGTGAACTGGCCTATTTATAAAATTATCTATTTATACGGACTCAATTTCCTCTTATCTTGCTGGCATATTCTCAGAATTTTTGGATGAAATGCATTTCCCTTTGGAATTGTTTGAATCAGTGCTTACATGTCACGTGCTTCTTTCTCAAAGATTTCCTCTGTTCGGTATTGCATACCACATTCTTTTAGAAATAAAGAACAAAAGTTATACTTGGAAATATGTATTATCCCAATTAGCACATCCTCTTTCTAAATTCACTGATAATACTGTCATGTACAATGTTCTTGAAAATTTATCTTCATCTCCCAAGCAATATTCCCTTTTCTACTCTAGTTAGTAATTATGATTTTATAAATATAATGTACCTTTTCTTCTCAATTATTTTATTATTATACTTTAAGTTCTGAGATACATGTGCATTTATTTTATTTTTTAAGAGACAGGGTCTCACTATATCATCCAGGCTGATCTCAAACTGCTGGGCTCAAGGGATCCTCTAGCTTCAGCTTCCTCAGTAGCTGGGACTACCAGTCTTCTCAGTTATTCTTGTTTATTTCTACTTATTCAATTGTCAGTATGAATTTTGTAATCATATTTCTTTTTAAAATGTATCAGCTTCTCTGTCCTAACTTACTGATCTACAAGTCTAAAGGAAACCAACCTTAGATCATCACACAGAAATAGATTCTGTATTGTGATGCTTATAGAAGGAAGGAAAATTGGCATCTCTGCTACCTGGAAGTAGATCAACTTGCCTTGATACTACTTGGCTCCTGCCTGATGGAGGTTGAAAGGAGAGTCATGCTGCCAAAGATCTACCTTGAGGGAGGTGACAGGCTCAAGTTGGTCACTTCTGTTTGCACTGATTTTAGTAGGCACTTTGCTAGAAACAGGAGACAATGAACCATAACCTCTGTAAGAAAGAACCACTATCACTAGTGTGATGGGACCAGCAGATTCATATAAGACCACTGGATGGAGAGAAGGGCTTGAAGAGGACTAGGAGAGATCCAGCTCCATATGAAAAAAACCCAAAAACCCATAATTGGGCAGACTTCTTGTTATGTGCTTTTTGAAAATCCATGGCAAATCCATTTGTCTCTGAGCTACTCTGCTTCCTTCCAACTCTCATTCTTCCTATTTCTTGAATCCCAAGTGATTTCACGTGTTTCCTGCTTAGAGGTTTTGCTTCACTGGACTCAGGCTTTATTTCTGTGTGTGTTCCATGCTGATGGGTGGTCTCTTGCAAGTGTATCACCAGATTAAGACATGCAGCTGTAAGTGCTTCCACTCAGCCCAGAGCATAGCTGAGATAATGTGGAATTTAAAGAAGCCTTAAGTGTTTGGTTAAGAGGAAGGAAATGGTGCCAGATCCACTCATTTACTCACTGATCAAATATTTTGTGTGCCTCCTATGAACCAGGCATCTTGCTAGGCATCCCAAAGATGGGATGATCCAGCTGCTGCCCTCAGGAAGCTGATAGTGCTGTAGGGAGACAGGTATGGAACAGATATTAGAATATAATAAGCTGATTGCTTTAGTGGAGACATATAGAAAGTGCAGTGGAAACACAAAGAAGGAGATCCTAAGCCTGTCCAGAAATTCTTGGAAAGTTTCCCCCAGATGAAACTTCCAGCAAGGCCAGGTATGACAGCTGACGCCTATCATCCCAACACTTTGGAAGGCCGAGTAAGGGGATCACTTGAGCCCAGGAGTTTCAGCCCAGCCTGGGCAACATAGCAAGGCCCCATCTCTACAAAAAAATTGAAAAATCAGCCAGTCACGATGGTGTGTGCCTCTAGTCTCAGCTACTCAGAAGGCTGAGGCAGGAGGATTGCTTGAGCCCAGGGGGTTGAGGCTGCAGTAAGCTATGATGATGGCACTGCACTCTGGACTAGGTGACAGAGCAAGACTCTGTATCCAAAAAAAACCTAAACAAACAAACAAACAAACAAAAGATAAGCAAGAATTTACTCGGTAGACAAGTCGGGGAAAGGATGTTTCAGACAGAGGCAATAACTTATAGAAATGGGGAAACAAGAATATGGCATGTTTGAGGAGTTGCAGGAGAGTCTGTCTCTGAAACTGAGGATGAGAGGCGAGAGTCAGTTGGAAATATGGCTGCAGGGGTGGGCAAGGGCTGTCTTAGGAAGAGTTTGGTCCATGACCCCATTGATACTGTAAGCAGTGTGGCGTCCCCAAGGAATTCTGAGCCAGGAGTGATAGGTTCGGATTTTTTTTAAGTTTTGTTTTTTACTGACACAAAATAATTGTACCTATTTATGGGATACAGTGTGATGTTTCAACACATGCAGACATGGTGTAATGATCAAATCAGAGTAATTAGCCTATCTATCACCTCAAACATTGACAATTTCTTTGTGTTGAGAGCATTTAGAATCCTTTCTTCTAGCTACTTTGAAACATGCAATAATACATTATTGTTAACTATAGTCGCCCTATCCTGCAACACAACACCAGAACTTATTCCTCCTAGCTAACTGTAACTTTGTACCCATTGACCAACCTCTCCTCATCTCCCCCTCACCACTCCCTCCCCAGCCTCTGGCAACCACTAGTCTCTTCTCTACTTCTGTAAGATCCTCCTTTTTTTAGACTCCACATATGAGAGAGATCATGAGATATTTGTCTTTCTGTGCTTGGATTATTTCACTTAACAATGTCCTTTAGGCTCATCCATGTCGTCACAAATGAAAAGATTTCATTCTTTTTTAAGGCTGACTAGTATTTTATTGTATACAGAGATCACATTTTTTAATTCATTTACCCACTGATGGACACTTAGGTTGATTGTATATATTGGCTGCAGTACATGTGGGAGTGGAGATCTCTCTTCAACATACTTATTTCATTTCCTTTGTGGGGTTTTTTTTTTTTTTTTGAGACAGTCTCACTCTGTCACTCAGGCTGGAGTGTAGTGGCACTATCTGGGCTTGCTGCAACCTCTGCCTCCTGGGTTCAGGCAATTCTTGTGCCTCAGCCTCCCAGGAAGCTGAGATTACAGGTGTGTGCCACCATGCTGGCCAGGCTGGTCTTGAACTCCTGGCCTCAAGTGATCCATCTGCTTCGGCCTCCCAAAGTGCTGAGATTACAGACATAAACCAGTATGCCTGGCCTGATTTCATTTCCTTTGGATATATACCCAGTAGTGGAATTGCGGGATAATATGATAGTTCTATTATTAATTTTTTGAGGAGCCTCAATAATGTTTTGCATAATGGCTGTACTAATTGAAATTTCCATCAACAGTCTATAAGAGTTCCCCTTTCTACATATCCTCGCCTGCATTTGTTACTTTTTGCTTTCTGATAATAGCCATTCTAACTGGCATGAGGCAATAGCTCATTGCGGTTTTGATCTGCAGTTCCCTGGTGTTAATGATGTTGAGTATTTCTTCATATACCTGCTGGCTGTAATATGTAGGTCTTCTTTTGAGAAATGTCTGTTCAGGTCTTTTGCCCATTTTTAAATCAGATTATTTGGTTTTCTGCTACTGAGTTGTTTGAGTTCCTTGTACTTTCTGGATATCGAACCCTTGTCAAATGAGCATAGTTTGTAAATATTTTCTCCCATTCCATAGGTAGTCTCTTCACTCTGCTGATCATTTACTTTGCTGTACAGAAGCTTTTTAGGTTGATGTAATACCATTCATCTATTTTTCTTTTCTTTCTCCTTCCTTCCTTCCCTCTCCTTCCTTCCTTCCTTCCCTCTCCTTCCTTCCTTCCTTCCTTTCTCTTTTTCTTTCTTTCTCGCTTTGTCACCCAGGCTGGTACCACGATCTTGGCTCACTGCAACCTCCACCCCCACCCCATGTTCAAGCCGTTCTCCTGCCTCAGCGTCCCAAGTAGCTGGGACTGCAGGCATGTGCCACCATGCCTGGCTAATTTTTGTATTTTTAGTAGACATGGAGTTTCACCATGTTGGTCAGGCTGGTCTTGAACTCCTGACCTCAGGTGACCCACCTGCCTTGGCCTCCCAAAGTGCTGGGAATACAGTTGTGAGCCACTGAGCCTGGCCTGTTTTTTTTCCTTTTGTTGACTGTGCTTTTGAGGTACCATCCAAAAAAATCTTTGCCCAAACCAATGTCCTGAAGCATTTCCTCCATTCTTCATTCTAATAGTTTCATATTTCTGGCTCTTATATTTAATTCCTTAATCCATTTTGAGTTGATTTTTGTATCTGATGAGAGATAGGAATCTAGTTCCGTTCTTCTGCATGTGGCTATCCAGGTTTTCCAGCACCATTTATTGAAAAGAATGTTCTTTCCCCAGTGTGTGGACTTATTTCTGGTTTCTCTATTCTGTTCCACTAGTCTGTATGTCTCTTTTTATAGACAGACTCAGATTTGCATGCTGGAAGCTAATATTGCAGCAAAGTAAGTACCAGAAATAGTGCTTGAACTAAGTCAGAGGCAGTGGGGATGGAGAGGAGGCAGACGGGCAGTTATAAGAGATGCTTAGACTCTACCAATGACTATTAAAGTTCTCACATTGGCTTCTTTCTATTCTAGTATAGTATTTAGTAATAGATTTTTTGGCTAGAAATAGCTGAAACTAGATAGCCTTATAACATATACAATTAAAACTAACACGGAACCGGCATGCCAATATTCAATTACAATTGTTCTTTTTGCAATTCAATTTGAAAATAATCTGTATGCTGTAAGTAATTTAAGATCCATTATTACTGTGATAATAGTAATAGATAACACTCCTCTAGAAAACTATGCTGTAACATAGCAGAGATAATATACAGTACATTAGAAACTAAATGACACTTTTTTTTTGAGATAAAGTCTCACTCTGTCACCCAGGCTGGAGTGCAGTGGTACAATCTCAACTCAATCTCTGCCTCCTGGGTTCAAGCAATTCTCCTGCCTCAGCCTCCTGAGTAGCTAGGACTACAGGTGCGTGTTGCCACGTCCAACTAATTATTGTATTTTTAGTACAGTCAGGGTTTCACCATGTTGGTCAGGATAGTCTTGATCTCCTGACCTTGTGATCCGCCTGCCTCAGCCTCCCAAAATTCTGGGATTACAACTTCACCTGGCTGACACTTATTATTTTAAAATCTAGAGCAATTAACATCATCATCACATGATTTTTTTCTTAAAGAAAGAATGAATCCATAATACCAACCCACTGATACTGCCTTGAAATGATCTAGATTAAGAAGTATGATTTTCTGATAATTATGTAAAACATGACCAATATTTATAATAGAAAAAATAATGTTATAAATATAAAAACTGGCACTATTAAGTCAAGATGCTTTGTTGTCATTATCATCAGTGATTACTTGCTCAGCATCTGCCTACCCAGGCATATGAAGAATGGAAGGAGTCGCAGACCCAGACAGGAGGTGTAACATGCAGAAAGGTCCTGAGGTAGGAAGGGATTTATTTGGCTTGTTTGAGGAGCTAAATGAAAGCAGTGGTACTCGGGGGAAGAAAATGAGCAGAGCAGGGGCATGAGGTAGTCCTGGAGTGGTAGACAGGGGTTTAATTAATGGTAAATGTTCTTTCAAATTTTGGTCATAGCTGGGTGTGGTGGCACTTGCCTAAAGTCCTGGCTATTCAGAAGGCTGAAGCAGGAGTATCGCTTGAGCCCAGGAGGTCGAGGCTGCAATGAGCTCTGATGGTGCCACTGCATTCTAGCCTAGGGGACAGAGAGACCCTGCGTCTAAAAAATTTTTCTTTCTTTAATTTTCATCTTTCCCTGATTTAATTTCTTGGTTTTATTAGACACTGTTGTTATTCCCATTACACTCCACACTTCACTGCATCACCTGATTCTCTTACAATGTTTTTGACCTTCTTTTCTTTAGTCTCCTATGTGGATTCATCTTCTTTACACTCCTTAAACACTGGTGTTCTGCTAGGTTCTTCCTGGGAGTACATTTCTCCTCATGCTCCTACACTCTCCCTGAGGATCTTGGCCACATTCACACCTCCATGAGAATGACTCCCCCATCTGTAGGTCCAGTAACCATCTCTCTCCCAATCTTTTGGCCTGAATATCCCACAGATTCTAACTCAGTCTGATAAAACTAAAACCACCTTTCCCTCAAAACATGTTACTTCTTTTATATCACCTATCTTTTTAGAGGTAGGGCCTCAATCCGCCCAAAGCCAGATTTTTAAAAATTTTAAAAAAAGAAAATTTTTTTTTTTAAGACAGGGTCTCACTTTGTCACCCAAGCTGGAGTACAGTGGTACAATCTTGGCTCACTACAGCCTTGACCTCCTGAGCTCAAGTGATTCTCCCACCTCAGCCCCCAAGGTAGCTGGGACTACAACCACATGCCACCACGCTTGGCTAATTTTTTTTTTCTGTATTTTTGTAAAGATGGTGTTTTGTCATGTTAGCCAAGCTGGTCTTGAACTCCTGAGCTCAACTGATCTGCCTACCTCGGCCTACCAAAATGCTAAGATGATAGGTGTAAGCCACCATACCCGGCCAATTTTTAAATTTTTTATTCCAAAGCCAGAATTTTTAAGTCAATTCTTATCCTCCCATTCCTCCACCCAGTTCCTCATTTTCCACAATAATCAATCAACAAGTTCTTTCAGTTTTAGCCACTAAACATTCTTTAATGTGTTCTTTCCATACTTGTTCTAGCCTCTGACCTAGCTCAAGAAGTCTTCATCTCTTCCTTTAACTTCTAAAATATCTCCTACTTGCCTCCCTGCCCCCAGTCCTTCTCCACTTCAGTCTATCACCCAGAGAACATCCCATATAATCTACCTAAAATGGAAGGCTGACTATGACTGTGACTCCCCTACACATCATCCACTGGTTCAAGTCCAATCTCCTTGGCATAGCATGAAATCCCACCATGACATCTCTTTTTTATAGTGTATTCTTGCAGGAACAAGCTACATCAAGTCCCTTGAACAAGGATACATGCACATGCTTCTGTGTTGAACAGGCTGAATTAAGGTATCCTTTCCTCTGCTCACCTCTATCATTATGCCTGCCCCATCACATCTAAATTACCCACACCCAGCCTTCCAAACTGGGCTGCAGGAAACAGGTCTTATTCGCGTTTGGTAATCCTAGAGCCTAGCATTTTTCTTCCTTCATTCAATGAGGACTGATCAAGTGCCTACTACTTCCCAGAGTTCTGGGAAAACAGCAGTGAACAAAAAGTTTTGGTCCTCATGAATCTGATATTCTAGAGAGGGCACTCCAGGAGGTTGCCTACATAAGAGGCACTCAAGATCCTGTACTTATAATAAAAAATTTTGAAAATCAAGCAAATGAAAGAGTCTTCTTAAACCACTGTCTAAGCACACTGTCTGGGACACTTCTCTGACTCACTTTTCCTTTAAACAACAAATATGGCGGTGACTAAGGCAACTTAAGTAACAGACTGAACTGCCCTCACCATGGATCCTGTGGTCTTTAGTAAAATGATAATCCGATTAACAAGCAGGAAACATTTCCCCACATACATGGAGATATAACCTCATATTCAAACAATCCTCTGGAGTAGGAAGGGGATGAATAATGGCCCATTTAGATGAACATTTTGAAAAGCTGTAGGAGAGTAAAGATTTCTAAAGATATCTTAAGATATTATCACATTAGTAAGCTATTTCTCTCACTTAGAAACCCTATTCTGTTTATATTAGAAGAGGAAATTGACATCTTTCCTCTTTCCCTAATATGTACTTGGTAGGTAACTTCCTAAACAACTTTTATTCATGGTGATACAATAAATTATTCACTATTTTCCACAAAAGGAAAAACTGAGGAGAATAAGATTATTATAAGAAACACAAATCTTTATATAACTGTGTTCTCCTTTTTGCTTCTCTCATTTAAGTTAGGTCTCTCCAATAAACACCTTTCTTGATTTCTAAGTGTCTGCATTTTGGCCTTTGCTGATTAACCTCTTCATGACTTTTCATGATTTTCAGAACACAATGTCCCTTTAGCCTCTCTAACCCCAAAGAGCTCTTCTATCTCTGAGGTGTGAATTTCAATTAGTGTCCTGAGCTGCATCTCTATAAAGCTGTCATGCAGGTGACTCAAACTAAATATGTTCACTTTCCCAACCTGCAGCAAACCTGCTCCCTGACTGTGTAAGGGATACAGCTTAGGAAGGCACACCATCCTTTATCCAGATGCTTAAGCCAGAAATCTGGTGCCATCCTTGATTCGCTTCCTCTCTTCCTTATCCTTACATTCGGTCGAGCTCTATCTCCTGTTGTTTCTTCTTCCTCAGTGTCTCCCAAATGTGCTGACTTTGCTACATGCTTACTGCCATCTCCCTAATACAGACGTTCAATAACTTTTCACCTGGATGACTGCTTTATCATTGGTCACTATGCATCTATGATACCCATGTCTGTCTAGCAGACAGAGTGGCCTTTTCAGAATATAAATCTGACCATGTTACTGTTCTGACACACTAAATGTCCTTGCATTGCCCGAAGAGCAGAGATCAAATTCCTTAACGTAGCCCTGGGGCCTCAATGACCTGATCCCTGCCTATCTCTCAAACATCATCTCACCACACCCTCACCAACAAGCCATACCCAAATGTGTTGGTTTCTTGATATCGCACACTTTCAAACCTCTATACCTTTGTGCAGGCTGTTTCTTTGGCTCACAGAACACCCTTTCTTCTCTGAGAAAAGAATCTTTGAGCCAGGTTAGGTTCCCCCTCTTTGTTTCCCACACTCAACACACTTTATAACCACTTGCCCCACTCCTGTCTCCCCACTACAACATTAAGTATTAGGGGAGGAATCATGCCTGTTTTGTTCATTCCAGTATTCCCAGCACTGAGCACAATGTAGTCAGAATAAATACTTGTTAACTAAATGAGTAGTGTGTTTCTAACTGAAAATTCACCATTAAGAATTTAGATTGAACATTAATTAGAAAACATGAGAAATTTCCCCCCAAATGGCATAACTGGTCACAACTGATCTTCAGTGGGTATCTATAACATTCCAGAGTTTAAATCCCAAATGTTACGTCTGTAGTCAAATTTGCACTTCCTCAGACCTATAATCCAGGCTGGTGTTTAGCTGCCCAAGTTGACATCCGGGCTGACTCATATTAAAATATGACTGTTTGAGGTTAGCTTCCACAGCTGTTGTAGCATTGTAATTGTCAATCATTTGCCTTCTAGATCAGAGTTTAACTGACTTGGAGGAAGAAAACAACAGAAGACTTACTTTTCAATCTTTTAGCAGAAAACAATTAGTATAGTTCCCAATAGATGTCCATTTACAATTCTCTTAAATTACATATACGCCTGAGAAGAAAATAAAAATGGAGACTAGAATTCCTAAGTTTTTTGTTTTTTATTTTCTTGAGACAGGATCTTGCTGTGTTGCCCAGGTTTCCCAGGCTGGAGTGCAGCAGTAAAATCATGGCTCACTGCAGCCTTGACCTCCCGGGCTCAAGCTATACTCCTACCTCTCAGCCTCCTGAGTAGCTGAGACTATAGGTACACATCACCACACCCAGCTAATTATTGTATGTTTTGTAGAGAATGGGGTTTCATGATGTTACCCAGGCTGGTCTCAAATTCTTCGGTTCAAGTGACCTGTCTGACTCAGCCTCCCAAACTACTGGGATTACAGGCATGAGCCATCATGCCTGGCCTATGTTCCTAAATTTTTAACTTGTCTTCTATGGATAAAATTTTAATATACGGTCTTTAAAAATAAAACCTGAGCTTTCCCCAATGCTAAAAACTAAATAAACCATTTTAACCTTTACTCCATTCAGTCAGCAAATATTCCCCAGGCACTTCAGGCTTGTGGTAAGTGCTGTGGGGGAATTATATTTTGATGTGTTTTATAATGTGCTATGATTCTGTAGTTCTTGTCACTCTGTGACCCTTCAGACAACAGCTGGCCATTCTCTTCCTATGTGTCAGGAACAGGTTCTTACAAAAGAACATAGGAGGAAAATCCTGGGCCTTTAAACTTTGAAAGCCCAAGCCCTGAAAGACTTGGGGGATAACATTTTTCAAAACCATGTAATCAGTTGGAACATTTTTTCCACCCCCAGATTAGGAAAAGAATCTATGTCAAAAAGAGAGGAGCAAATATGAGAAGAGGGGAGAGATGAGGTGGAGGGGAAGAAGATGAGAAGGGAGAGGAGGAAAGGAGAGGACAGGGGAAAAGAGGAGGGGAGGGGTGGGGAGAGCCAGAGGGAAGAAAATCCTGAGAAATTCACCATATGGGGGTCTATTCTAGACCTTCTCAGTTTCTATCCAGCTAAAGAGAAAGTTGGAACCCACAGGTAGGCTTAGGGACCTAAGTAGATGGGAACCCATTCCACCTTTCCCAATAGGGTTGATAAATGCAATAAGATGGAGTGTTCCTGTGTCCGTCATTGTATCAGTTAAGAGTCAGTGGGAGAAGCAGAAATAACCCTGAGCATTCAAAACTGAGGAGATTTAATTTTAATGAGGGAGTGGCTAAATGGGTGGTAGAGAAACTGAGAAGCCAAATGGCACAGCGACAAAATCTAGAGATTAGCGGCAGTAGGAAGCCACTACTGTCCCTATGCTGGAAGGACAATGGGAAGATATAATGTCATTGAGGCCCAGGGGCCAAGGTCATTCAAGGAAGCTGGAACCACAGCAGGCCTGTGGGTTCACAGGGGAGTAGACCACTAAGGAAATGTAGCTGATGATGATGATGCAAAGAAAGGTAGAGGAAAACACTGGACTGTCCTTTCTACTGGCCCTTTAATCACTCACAAATGTCTCACAAGCACCAACCCTAACCTGGAATCTAGCTGACTGGTGTGAGTCACCCTCTAGCAAAGCAAGGGGAGGGTGAGTCATGGTTTTAGGGGCAAACACATCCATGATGCGGGAGCAAGAAAATGTCTACAGCAGGTGTCTAGGACTGTGGACCCAAGACAGCCTCACAGGATCTCCATGACCCAGAAAGACCCAGAGGAACCCAGAGCAAAGCAGACATGACAGAGAAGCCTAAAGACTTGAAGGGGCCTTGGAGTCTGAAAAAGAAAGAGACATGAAGGATCCACCTGGACAGGAAACTAAATACCAAATAGGCCCTCACACATCTCAGTGAATTCCAGGTGGACAGAAGATAGCATTGAGAAGACCAGACACTGACCCCACCATAATAAGTTGACTCCATGTTACTGCTCCCTACTCACACTCTCATATCACATGTGAGTGATATGGAAGGGAAGAGGAGATCATCTAGCAGAATAGAGACTGAAACCAAGTTCATTCATAAATAAAAAAAGGAAAGAACCCAGAACAACAAACAGATCTAGTCCTTCATTTAAAAGAGCCCACTGAATGTTGAGAAGGATGAACACATAACACAGATGTCTGCAATGCAGTGAGAAACAAAGAGAAATAGTTCATGTTAAAGGATGCGCTGGGGCTGAGGATGCACACAGAGAAATTGCAGTGCTTGCCTGCAAGGTAGGGCCTTTCAGAGAAGGCCCTCACAGACAGGTGATATTTGATCTGAGTCTTCAGGGATGAGTATGGATTTAGCAAGCAGATGGAGGAGGGATCCTTACCTCCCATATGGTCTTCCTAGATTCCTCCCAATGCATGATTTTCAAGAGAAGTCCATATACTCCTTATATAACTACTGCCCATTTAATTCTTTCAGAAGCATGGCAAATCTCTCAGAATTATCCTCCTTTTGATTAGTAAATGGGGCAGTCCCAGAGGGGTAAGATAGATGTGGCCTAAGTTTCAACCCTGATGAATAGAATCAGCAGCTTCCTTGATGTCTCTTCCTTGTTCCTTCCTTGTTTAAAGAACTCATTTAAGGAAATGAGTTCTTTAAAATATATCCTTTTGTGGATTTGTTGAGGCCATTTCTAGACTTCAGTCTTGAACTAAAGACTTAGATCTCAAGGCATTCAAGTAGTCTTACAAAATGTGCAATCCATAAGAAAAATAGTTAAGCCATCTAACATATTATCTCCATAATGACCAAACTTCTATAATGAAACAAATTTCAAATTATCCTGACATACTCTTATCTGTCATGACTTTCCTCAAAATACTGTATTTTGTTATTTTTTAAACAGAGAAACATGACTACTTATTCACAAAGAAACTTTTCTATCATCTTCTAGAAACAATAACCCTAAATTTAACTTTTATAATAGAATAAAAAATAAAACTTATTGTTGTTCTCTCCATTGTTCACAAAATAATTGTATTACAGAAACAATAAAAGTAATTGTACTGTTTTGAATTTTCTTTTACCTCATTAGAGATCTCTGTTCCAGAGAGATCTATTGATACTAACGAAAAGATGTTTACAATATATGCAATTCCTTGGGCGGTCAAATGTTCACAATTTCGTAAACTCAAGTAGTTTAAATTAGGGCAGCTGAAAGAAAGTAGCATGAATTAATTTTAGCTGTCAATCATATTGTCAGTAAGCAATTTCTTCGTACAAAAACTATCTTGGAAAAACAAATGGTATTGAAGCAAGGATTTTCCTTTACTCAACATAAATGTAAGACTCAAACTAGAAAGTAATTTGGCATTATGAAGTTGGATGAAAGGGCAGTAAATTATTATATGACTTTCTTTCTGTAATTTCATATTGCAACTTCTAATAAGGAAAAAAAATCACATACATATCAAAACCTATGATGTAAGTACCACAATGAATGACCACTAAAAGTACAAATTAAGTTCCCTACTTATCCCTTACAAGTCTGCTACAGGAATTGTACAAGACCTCTGACAACAGGGGAGTCAAGAATAAACTAACCAGCCAGAACACCCCTTGGGAAATGCTAGAGTAAAGGTTTACTTAGAGATAATCTCCTTGAAAAAGTACAGAGAAGCCACCCATATCTAGATAGTCGTTATTTCATGAATGACTCCATCTCAGATGTAATTTAAATATAATAATATAATATAAAAATTGGTTCAATCTATGACTTCGATGTCTTTATTATAGTTTCACTGAATAATCAGTTTTTGGGCATCTCTGATGTTCCCCCAAATATCATGAAATTTATGCTTTTAGGTGTCTCATCTCTCCTATTATCAAATATACAATTACTAATGATACGATTTAAAAGACTGTTTTATCATACCGCTCAGATAGTTTCATAACAGAGACATCACTTAGCTGCACACAGTTGCTTAAATTGAGCTCTCTTATCCTTATGCTTGCAGGACCATCAAGAAATTGCCTTAGTCCCACATCACCAATTCTGTAGGGAAGAGTGAGAAAAACTACATGTGATTCTATATATAAAGATATATAATAATATTAAAGTAATAGCTACCATACCCAATATATTTCCAAAATAGCAAGGTAATATCTATATACTGGTATTTTGTCAACACTTTGAAACCCACTTTTATTATGTAGATTTTAATGTAATAAAAAAGTATAAATGAGAGGAATGGGAGAAGTATTAATTAAAATGTAATTTCTGTTCCTTTGTCCATAACTTTTAATAAGACAGATGGCCCTCAAGGTCTTTTTCTCTTGGGTTAAAATGTGATCAAGTTAACTAATCCCTGATACCATTTCCTGCAAAAGAAAAAGACCAAAACTTAGGAGAATGAGAACTAAGACTACCAGTCAAACTACTGCCAGAATTTTGGAGGAATTTTCACTAACTACAAGGTGAATCTGCTGGACAGGAAACTCAACATGAGGCCTTTGGCTTCTTTCCTTCTGAATCAGAGAAAACCTGATGCTGAAAGACCTTGACCTCAGCCTTCCCACACTATCCTAATCAGAAACTTCCTCTGTGTGTCAGTGCCATACCCCTACCATGTCAATCCTGCTTTATAAATGGCTGGATGTCCGTTTGGCCATCAGTTCACTGTCTTTTGTTGGGATCTTCATTTCTAATTCCATTTGAGAACCACCAGATCCTTCTAAGAAGCATTTCAGAAAATAAAGCAGGACAGGAATTTGCACCAATGCATTCCTAAGAGGCAGTTTTCACAACAGCTCTACAGGTGGGCATACAGATAGGAAGAGCATTGGGAGCAGAACACGCTGATTGCTGACATCCTTTACACCCTTTGTTGGTTCATATTTGCAAAGAACTGAGCAATAAAGGCAAAAGATGATATCCTGTTTCAGCTGAAAGAGCCACAGTAGGTGGATGCATGCTGTGCCCATCAACCCATCTTCCACCTATAAGAGGGGGAATGTGTCAGCACCTGGGAAAGCAGGTAAGGGCATGTGTGTGTGTGTGTGCGTGTGCCCACGCGCACACGCACACACGCAGAAATTCATATTATAGTCAAGAAAGGATTAAAAGTCAATGGAAAAGATTATTGAGGTAATAATCCAAATTAATTGGTTAATGCAGTTAGGAAGGGCCAAACCTGGGTGTGTATCAAAAGTATCCATGCTGTTTTGTTTTTTTTTTTTTAAATACACAAACTAGGGTTCCATCCCTAAAGATTCAGACTCAATAGCTCTGAAATGGGGCTTAAGCATCTATAGTTTTATTCAGCTCCTCAGGTGATTCTGATACCCTAAGATTTTTACTTTTAAATCCTTTCAAATATGCATTTTTAATTTATCTTTTTGTTGCTGATTCTTGAGTTAACTGCTTTGTAGTGAGAGAATACAATTTGTTGATAAAAATGGTTTGAAAGTTGTTGGAACTTGCTTTTAAACTTTGTCCATGGTTGATTTTTTAAAGGATTGATGTGTGTTTGAGAAAAGTGTATATTCTTTAACGCTCCAATTTACCATTTTAGGTCTAACTCTTATATATAAATTTTAAAATCTTAAAACTCTGATACTAAGCTTTATCTTTTTACCCTATGCTATACTTTTTCATCCTCCCTCTGTTGTCATTTCTTCAAAATGATCTTCCAGCTCTATAATTCTCTGAGTTCTAATCTGCTGATCAGCAATCCATTGTTTATTTGAATAACTATATTACATCATTTGTTTCTAAAAGTTAGGTTTTTTCCCCAGATAAATCTAATTGTTTTATCGTGTTTGGTTGTCTGCTCATATTTCTGATTCCATTTTTTATTTCTTCAAACATTTCATACATGGTTACTTAACATTCTATGTCTGACAATTCCTATATCTGAATTACCTGAAGGTCAAATGTATTTTGCTGTTTCTATGACTCTTTCTCACAGTGACTAATATCTTTGTTCATTTTGGGAATCTTTGACTTCGAGCACCTATTTATTTGATCTTAATCTCTAGCCTGAGAAGCTTTGCACTAACATCTTCCAAGAGTTCGGGGACTACCTCCTGAGACCACTCTGTCCCCCTTAAAGAGGTACAAACCCTACAGAAGTCTCAGGTTCTGCCTCCCTACTTTGAGTCGTGCTCAGAGCTGATTCTCTCAAAGGCAATATTGTCATGAAATTTGTGCTCAGAGCTGCTCAACTTTTTATGTTTGCTGGCTACTCACTATTCATCTCAGTGAATTTGTTCATTGAGAGAGTAGCAAAGAATTAGGGGATTGAGGGCTATTGGATATTTCTCTTACTCTTTGTGAGCTCAGCAATTTATTGAAAATATACTTCACCAAGGATCTGAACTATTTTTGGCACAGCCCTTTGAAGTTTCTTGTCACCTCTACTTCAGGAGGCAGAAAACTTCCATTTAAGATTAATTAGGCAAGGTGCGGTGGCTCATGCCTGTAATCCCAGCACTTTGGGTGGCCGAGGCAGGCGGGTCACCTAAGGTCAGGAGTTCAAGACCAGCCTGGCCAACATGGAGAAACTGTCTCTACAAAAATACAAAACTTAGCCAGGCATGATGGTGGACACCTGTCTACTCGGGAGGCTGAGGCAGGACAATCTCTTGAACCCAGGAAGAGGAGGTTGCAGTGAGCCAAGATGGCACCACTGCACTCCAGCCTGGGTAACAGAGTGAGACTCAAAAAAAAAAAAATTGGAAAAAAAAAAGATTAATCTGTAGAAGGCTGACTGAAATACAAGAATGTAATTCAGTTTTTTTTTACATATTCATACAGATAGAATTAGTTGATACACACACACTTGTGTATGTAGTGTGCATGCGTGTGTGTGTGTGTGTGTGTGTGTGTCTCACTGTTATTACTACATAACAAATTGATCCAAACTTTGTGGCTTAAATGGCAAACATTTATTATCTCCCAGTTTCTGGATCTCAGGGATCTGGAAGTGAACTAGGGTGGTTCTAGGTCAGGGTCTCTCATGAGTTTGCAGTCAAGATGCCAGCTGGAGCTCAAGTCACCTGAAGGTTTGACTGGGACTGTAGGGTCTGCTTCCAGGCTCACTCACATGGCTGTTGACAGGAGGCTTTAATTCTTCACTGGCCCTTGGCTGGAGCCCTCATTTCCTAATTCAGGTTTTTCCCATTCCAAACCCTTATATCTCCTCCAGACCTGACTGACCCATGCTGCCTCCCCATTTTAATAATAGGCAACATAGGTTGAGATTCTGTGTAGTGGGCTAGTACAGTGGTTCATGCCTATAATGCCAGCATTTTGGGAGGCCAAGGTGGAAGGATCACTTGAAGCCAGGTATTTGAGACCTGCCTGGACAATATAGTGAGACCCTGTCTCTACAAAAAATTAAAAAAATTAGCTGGATATGATGGAGTGTGCCTTGTAATTCTACCTACTTGGGAGGCTGAGGCAGGAGAATCGCTTGAGCCCAGAAGTTCAAGGTTACAGTGACTGTGCAACTGTACTTCAGCCTGGGCAACAGAGTGAGATCCTGTCTCAAAAAAATAAAAATAAATACATAAAAGATTCTGTGTAGCTTAGATTATTATGCTGACTTGTGCTTTCCCAAATATTAGCCAACTTCAATGTGGATCAAGTACTATTTTGTGGATCAAATGCTATTTTGTTATTATCTGGCCCTATAAGATTATAAGAATTCTACATAGGTAAGAGGCTGAGCTACCCACTGGGAAAGGGGTTTCAGCAAGAAACCTCTTGATCCTTGGCTGGGTGTGGTGACTCACACCTGCAATCCCAGCACTTTGGGAGGCTGAGGCAGGCAGATCACTTGAGGTCAGGAGTTCGAGACCAGCCTGGCCAACATGGTGAAACCCTGTTTCTACTAAAAATACAAAAATTAGCCAGGTGTGATGGCACACACCTGTAACCCCAGCAACTCAGGAGGCTGAGGCCAGAGAATCACTTGAGCACACGAGGCGGAGGTTGCAGTGAGCTGAGATCGCGCGACTACCCTCCAGCCGGAGTGACAGAGTGAGACTCCATCTAAAAGAAAAAAAAAAAATTTGATCCTGAGAATACCAGGAGAGTAGTCCAATAGTGGCCCAGCCAAAGAAAGGATTTCAGTAAGAACTCACCCTTTGTCCATTTGTCAGAAATTCTACATGGAGGAAAAAATCTAGCCAGTCCCAAAGAGGAAAACCTTCAGTGAGAGTGGTTTTTCATAAGCAAGTCAGAAAGTCCATATGGGAAAAGATCCTGTTAACTAAACTAGCTATGGGAACCCTCAGTAGGAAAGGTAGCCCATAAGTATTCCTTTCAGCTTCCTTAATTTTACAAGGGTCCATAATTCCTCATATCCTGAGCTCTCCCTTCCCCCTATATAATCAGCCTGGGTTGGGAGTCCCTCTTTTTTATAACCACAGAACTCTGTGCTTACCTCTACATTAACTCCTGGACTCCTGACTTTCATGTTTACCCCACAAACCATAAGTTCCTTAGGAGAGGACCTGGCACATACTAGATAATGGATGTTTCTTCAATGTATGACTGAATGACTCATTACCTTACACAATTTGCCAAATTCAACACAGTCAGTTGCTTCAAAGGTGAAAGGGACCTGAGGCTGCTGTCTGTTATTCCCTTGCAGTCAGCCATGTAAATGTGACTGAGATTTGGATAATTCTTGTCTATAAATTTGAAGGATGCATCAGTAATCCTTTTATTTCCTGTTTTTAAAAAAGAGAAGAAAAGACAAGTATTATATTTGTAATGGCACAAGAGTAAAAGTAAATGATAATGTGGAACCATGTTTTTAATATAACAGACCTTCAAATCGGATCTTTCTGAGTTTACAAGTAGACAGAGCTTTGAAAGTACAATCAGAGATATGCGGTGCACCAGTGAAAACCATCGATGTAATATGAGAGCACTTTTCAACTAAAGCCTTCAGAAGAAAAAATTATTAAATTAATCAAGTGTTCAGAACAGGTTTAGCAAGGTAATAAAGTCATTTTTTCCTTCAATATATTAGAAACAGACAAGTTAACTATTAATTTTCCTAATTTCAAAGAAAATTAGATTTTTCAATACATTTTAATACACTTACATTTGAGTAATGTGGAGAAATCAGAATTAAATCATGTACTAAGAGTATAGGAAAACATGAGAAATTGACTACTGAAAAAAATTACTACATTTGGCAGCTTAACATGGAGAACTAAACTCAAAGTTTGTGCTTAGGCTATAACATCACTAAAAAAAATCCTAACTGTGAAATAAAGTGCCTTAGGATATTTAAGGATTCAAATGTTTTCAAGGGTATGTGGGTGTGTGGAACTTTTAAATGACTGTATTACTATTAAAAAAACCAAAATGAAAAGTCCATTCATATTTTTCAGTAATTCAAGCCATTAGAACATATATCCATCTTATAGGACAGAAAAGAAAATGTACTTTCCAATTACCTACTTTTACACAGTTGTCTGTCAGAGTCGGCATGTCATTAATGGTAAGATGAAGAATTCCAGTGCAGCTGTTTGCAACGTACCTGAAGCCTTGGACTGAAATCTGAATTGTACAGAGTAGAAAATAATGAGAGAATGCATTAGCATGATAAAAACCCAAGGTAGTAATAACCAAAGATATGTCATAGATATATTACTGTGTTTTAAAATTTTTAAATTAACCATGAAATATGGCAGACACAAGAGGGAAAGAATCTAGTCTTGATTCCTTTTTTTATTTTTTAATATTTTATCGAGGTAAAAGTTATATAACAAAAAATAAGTCACTTAACCCAGGCACAGCGGTGCATGCCTGTAGTCTCAACAACTTGGGAGGCTGAGACAGTGGGATCACCTCAGCCAGGAGTTCAAGGCCAGCCTGGGCAACATAGCAAGACCCTCTTTAAAAAAAATTTTTTTAACTAAAAAAAAGCCACTTATATAAGTTATTTAATTATTCATAATGTTGTGCAACTAGCACCTACCTATATGTAGTTCCAAGACATTTTCATCACCCAAAAGGAAACCCTGTATCCATGAAGCAACTGCTGTCTATACTCCTTTCCTCCTGGCCCCTGGCATCATTAATCTGTGTTTTGTCTCTATAAATTTACCTATTCTGAATATTTCATATAAATGGAATTATACAATATGTGGCCTTTTGTTCCTGGCTTCTTTCACTTAGTGTAATGTTTTTGAGGTTCATGCACATTGTACCATGTATGAACACCTCAATCCTTTTTATGAATAATATCCTACTCAATGAAAAAACCACATTTTGAAAATCCATCAATATGTTAATTAATATTTGGATTGTTTCCATCTTTTAGATATTTTGACTATGTACATCTATTTGTTTGAATATCAGGTTTCAATTCTTTTGGCTATATATTTAGGAGTAGAATTGCTGGGTCATATGGTAATTCTATGCTTAACTTTTCAAGGAACCACCAAAATGTTTTCTACAGTGGCTGCATCATTTTACATACCCACCAGCAATCTATAAGGGTTCCAATTTCTCCACATCACCAACACTTATTTCCCATTGAAACAAATTTCCTTGTGGTCTTGAAGTGGTACCTCATTTGCCTCCCCTTAATGAATAATGATATGGGTATCTTTTCATGTACTTGCTAGCCATTTGAATATATTCTTTGAGGAAATGTCTATTGAAGTTATTTGCCTATTTTTTTTTTAGTTGGGTTGTTTGTCTTTTTGTTGTTGAATTGTAAGAATTCTTCATATATTCTGGATACCAAGTCCTTATTAAATGTATGATTTGAAATTATCTTCCATTCTGTAGGTTGTCTTCTCATTTTTAAAATAATATGCTTTGATACATAAACACTTTTAAGTTTGATGAAGTTCAGTTTATCTATTTTTGTTTGTTGTTCATGTTTTTGGTGTCATATTTAAGAATGTATTGCCAAATCCAAGGTCGTGAAGATTTAACCCCTACTTTTCTTCAATAGAGTTTATTATTTTGGCTCTTATGTTTAGGTTATTGGCTATTTGTGTTAATTTTTATATATAGTATGAGTTAGGGGTCCAACTTCACTTTTTTTCATGTGGATATACAGTTGGCCCAGCACCAATTGTTGAAGAGAGCATTCTTTTCCTCACTGAATGGTCTCAGTACCCATTTCAAAAATCAATTGGCCATAAATGTATAGATTCATTTCTCAATTCTATTCCATTGTTCTATGTGTCTATCCTTCTGCCAGTGCCATATTGTTTCCATTACTGTAGCTTTGTAGTACCAATTTCTTTTCAACTATCATTATCCACGTTAATGGAAAGAGCAGTGGCAGAGAGTTTTCAAAATAATGACTGATTCAAAGATCAAAATATTTGCCTATGATGAATTACCTTACGATAACTTGTTATTTAGGCTGCATTTCCTGTAACAAATGGACATGGATGGGAAATCAGATTGTGTTCAGATTCAGTAGAGGGAAACTGAGATGCTGTCCAGGAGCAGACAGAAGGGGAACTCCTTTGGAAGGTCATCTCCATAAGAGCATGACAGGGAGAATGAGGAGCAGCAGCTACAATGGACCTCTAGGGAGATATTTGGAGACTTCATGTGTGCCACCTCTCACTAAAGGTGACTTCCAAGATTCTGTTATCAGAGACTCCACCTATTCAAAAAAGACTAGCCAAAAGTTAGGGAACTGAGTGGCATATCTCCAGACAACCAGAGCTCAACTGAAATGTCACTTCCATAGGAAGTGTCCCTGACCCTTAGATTAGACCAGTTTCTTGTTATATACTTATATCACCATGTAATTATCAAAACTACAATTATATTCACTTTATGATTGATTCATTATTAAATGAATCCCCTGTATACAGTTTCCAGCATGGTGCCTATAACATCAACTGATGAGATAATTGAGTAATATTATTACATGAATAAATAGAAGAATGTATGAATGACTTCTGAGAACCATATCTATTCAGAAGGTTCCCCTTCCCAGCAGAGACTAATAATATGAGCATCCAGATAAAAGCCAAGGGAATTTTTGTAGCTATTGAAATAAAAAGTAAACCAAAAAAAGCCAAGGGAAGCCCCTGAAACCAGAGGCTGAGCATGCAGGCCTGATTTACTACAGAAACCAGGCCTTTCGGTGAGATTACATTTGGACAATTTTTCCACATTTCTACTACTTTTCTATTGTGCTACAGAAGCCAGGCCTTTGGGTGAGATTATACTTGGCCAATTTTTATAAAGAGCCTTTGGGAAATATGTTTCTAAAGCCTGAATGTAACTAATTTATGGCAATTCATATGATGGAGTGCAATATAGTTACAAGTTAATGTTTCTGGAGAATAACTGAGCTCATGATATAATTTAAAAGAAACAGTTGATCATATGAGGCCTTGCTACACAAAATGTGGTCCATAGACCAGCAGTATAGGCATCACGTGGGAGCTTGTTCAAAATACAGAATCTTAGCCCACCAACACTGACTTAGAGGCTGCACTTGAATAAGACAAGTGATTCACACACAGACGATTCACACACAAACATGACAGTTTGAAAAGTGCTAATCGAGAGGAAATGAGTAAAAAGAAAGTATATCAGTCAGGGTTCTCCAGAGAAACAGAACCAATAGGATATACTTACATTCAAGTATATATGCATACATACACGCACACACACCCAAATATATATATATATATGGAGAGAGAAAGAGACAGAAAGATGTATTTTAAGGAAATGCCCATGTGATTGTCAGGCTGGCAAATCTGAAATTTGTATAGCAGGCTGATAGGCTAGAAACTCAGAATTTCTACATCGCAAGTCTTGCGGCAGAATGCCTCCTCTTCAGGAGATCTCAGTCTTTATTCTTAAGATCTTCAACTTATTGAAGTTTACACACATTACAGAGGGTAGTCCACTTTACTCAAAGTCTACTGATTTAAATGTTTATCACATCTTAAAAATAAAAACAATACAAAGCTTTGCAACAACATTTAAACTGGTGTTTGACCAAACAACTGGGCACTATAGCCTAGCCAAGGTGACATAAAATTAACCATCACAGAAGGAAATACACCAAATGCTAATAGTGATTATCTCTGAAGAGTGGATAGTTTTCAGATTTTCTGCAGTGACGGTGTATAATCAGAAAAAAGAAAAAGAGAGAGAAAAAGAAAAACGCATCTTTGGGGAAAGGTAGAGTAAGGAAGCCCTTGGACAGTTTTTGAATCATCTCCTACCACAGACCTCTCCTTGCAGGGAAACACTAATACATTGCCCATGACTCTTTATTTGAGGCTGTAATTCTTCCTGCAATCCGTGTGTGTCTTATTTTCCTTCAAAGATATGCTCAGGGACTCTTTTTTGAATTTCCTACTGTGTTGGACAACTATGAGGGGATGAATGAATTAAATTTAGGAGTAAGATAAAGTCTGGGAAAGGGTGCAGAGTTTGGCAACAGACAATAAAGAAAAGGATTTCAGGTGGAAGGTAAGCCCAAATGGAGGCAAAGCAGTGGGAGTGCTGGTCTTGGCTGAAGTGGCAGGATCACTCTTGGGATGAATAAGATTCTTGAGTAAAATTTTTATAAGTACTCCCAGAGCAAAGTCCAGGGGAGATGAATAAGCTTTCTAAAACAAGAACAGAAGAGGAGAGAAGAATGCTGGGTTTGGAATCAGCTGAGCTGGGTTTGAGTCTGACTCTGCCTCTTTCTTGCTTATAACAAAAGGCAGCTCAACCTCTCGACTCTTAGTTTCCTCATCTGGAAAATGAGGCTAATAATACCTATTTCAGGAAATTCTTGAGAAAACAAAATGAGGCAACGCATATAAAAGTGATTAGTTAGCATAATGTCTGGCATGTAATATTGGTACCACTTTTCCTGTTATTGTTCTTCCAGGCACATTTTGCTCCCACAGAAAAGAATCAAGAAGCAGGGGTAGGGGTCATTGAGAGCTCATTATAGTGCAGCCCTGACACTGCAAACATAAAGAAATGGGATTCAGAGAAGTTGTGTGACTGGAGAACAGGTTCTTTATCTATCCCTCACAACGTGGCCCCAGTGCTAAACACAGGGTCTGACACAGAGTGGGTACTCCAAAAATGTTGAATGAATGAATGAATGAATGGATGGATTATCATGAGTCACATAGCTGTGGCAGAGCCAGGGCTAGAGGCCATCTCTTCCCATTATGACACACAACCCCAGATTTGAGAACTGTTGTTTTTAACGACAATTCTAAATTTCCCCTTTATCCCAAACCTTAGTTCATAACCCTAACACGAGTATCTCTAATAACAGTTTCCATAAAACAACCTTTTCTCTCTTGCTGTCTTTATAACATGTTCATAACAATATTTCCTGAACAAAGGGGAAAATGATAGCAAAAAGCAGCCATAGCTGGGTGATTCCTTACAACGCAGCCCAAAATTTGGTGCTATCAACCAATAAGATTAGTATCCAGAAAGTGGGGATGTGCGGTAGGGCTCTGAGAAGGGCTCTTTAGCTTTGTCCTGGCATGAAGTACTTAGTTTCTCACACAGTTTATATTAGAATATCCAAAAATATGTTTGGCTAATATTTTACGACTCAAATATTCCTGCCAGAATCTTTTAGGCCAAGCAACTCTTAGTTGTCCTTTCTCTTCACTGAAATGATGGAGATATAAGCCTGAAATTAAAAATTCCTCTCTAAAGGAAAAAGCAAAATATTTTATCAAGCTAAAATTTCAGGTCTCATCACAGCTGATATCTGTGCATTTTCTGTGTAGGATTTTTACAACACCTGAGATCCGATTCTGTTTGGTTGTAAAGTGACTTTGGCTTCCGGTTTGACACCGACTTGAGCCCTGCACCTTGCTGGTTAAGTCCCCACTGGTTTGGAAGTTAGGGAACTTGGCCTCACCAGTGGTGTTCCAATCTCAAGTTCCAGCAGACAGCTACTGCTGCTGATGGGGGCAGAGGAGCTTTGGTCATCACAGAAAAATTCTCTCCAGCTGTCTCTGGATAGGCCTCAACCCATCATCATGAGAAGACAAACCTGTCTGTGAAGGAAATGAGTTGTCAGTGAGCCACACACTCACTAAAGACCAAAGTGTAAAGCACAGAGGACTAGCTCAGATCCCTCTTTGCTGCTCTAAGACAGTAAAAAGAAAGAAGAGGCTTAGCAACAGGGATGCTAACATCGTACCAAGCTTCAACTTCCCGCTCCTCCTTTACAACAGTGCCTGTGAATCATATGCCTGTGAAACATATATGCAGAGCCAGACCCTCTAAGGCAGCCTGAAATATCCATCTGAGATAGACATGGCCCATGCTGTGTTCCTGTACCACCTCCAGCTGTTTCTCACATTCTCACAGCACTGTTTCCAATGACTAATAGGTAGTGTGATGACTTTAGTCATATCCATATATTCTTCATGTCCTCTTAGTGACCTCAAAGGAGGCCGACTTAGCAAGTAGAGCGAACTGCTGGAGAGAAAAACAAAGCTTTCCTTCAAAACCATTATGGAACATTGTTTTATTGCATTCAAATGTACCACAAGCAACTTTAATAGCAACACTTTCCACAGACTGTGCTACCAGGATTTGATAGCCTCCCAAATATCATGTCCTCTGTGGAGACAGGAAGAGAGGCCTGGTAATTTCTTTCTTGAGGTCCTGCCAACCTCTCTTTGGATGATCCTATATTGTCCAGGTCTGTGTATTGTTCATACTCATCCCCATCTCTACGGTCTGAAACCCTGTCCATTCACTATGCACTTCGTCCTGGTTGCCCTCCCTGAACACATCAGGTAGACGTGTTTCTAATTCTTAGTCTGAGCACCAAAGCCTGTGGTCCACATTCTGTCTGCATTTTATAACCTCTGCTTTATATAACAGTTACCTCCACACACATCTAGTATCCCTGCCAAGGAGCATGGACAGCATCGTAGCCATCACTGTATCCTTTACAGTACAGCACAGTACCTGGTGCAGAGTGTTTCTGAATAGACCAAGTAGTTGTTGAATGAATTGTTTGTAGAATATGAACTAGAATTAGTAATTTCAAAGGGATAGCAGTCCATATGGTCAGTTGTTAAAGACTGCCATATTTGGAGAGAGATCCAGGATGGTTGATTAACAACAGCTCAGGATTGTAGCTCCCAGTGAAAGCGCAGAGAGCGAGTGGACGCCGCATTTTCAGACGAATTTTTGTTGCCCACAGACTGGGAGATTCCCAGCAGAGGAGCCACATGGGTCGCCAGCACGGCTTTTTTGGCCGGCGCGGCTGTTTTGCCGGTGCGGCTGTTTTGCCGGTGCCCCGGCACAGCGCTTCTCGGCGCGGAGTATATGGGACAGGGTGCCCTTTGAGTCCAGCTCGGCTGGTCCCATCCCCACAAGGAGAAGAGCAATTGGAAGCGCTGAGGACTGAGAGTTTCACAGTAAGCACAGCTGAACCCAGGAAAGCCAAGCTCAGTGGAAAGGGGCGTCTG
>CAUYLG010011211.1:0-36224 GCA_963573385.1 Cacajao melanocephalus | reverse complement strand
CCCAGTAATGGGATTGCTAGGTCAAATGGAATTTCTATTTCTAGGTCCTTGAGGAATCGCCACACTGTCTTCCACAATGGTTGAACTAATTTACACTCCCACCAACAGTGTAAAAGTGTTCCTATTTCTTCACACCCTCTCCAGTATCTGTTGTCTCCAGATTTTTTAATGATCGCCATTCTAACTGGCGTGAGATGGTATCTCAAGGTAGTTTTGATTTGCACTTCTCTAATGACCAGTGATGATGAGAATTTTTTCATGCTTATTGACCTCATATATGTCTTCTTTTGAAAAGTGTCTGTTCATATCCTTTGCCCACTTTTGAATGGGTTTATTTGTTTTTTTCTTGTAAATCTGTTTTAGTTCTTTGTAGATTTTGGATATAAGAAGGAAAAGCATTTTCAATGGACTCTCTACTGTAGTCAAGATTGGCTCGGGAACTGGGGAGTTTGTGACTGACATAAAAAACTTCAGAGACTTTATTATCTGCCACTGAAGTCTCTGGCCCACTGGCATAGAGGAGGCAAGAGTGCGAAAGTGGTGAGGCTGAGAGTATAAAGAGGAATAATCTGCTCCCTTCTCATAAATCTTCAAGAGGCCACCATGTTTAATTCTTATACCAAGCTTATCTATGACTTCCCCATTGCTTTCTTCTTACATTTTTTGGTTTATTTTTTCACATTTAAATATTGAATTTATTAGACATTTACACTTGGTGTAACATATCCTCTGTGGATCCAACTGATTTTTGGACCCAGTTGTCTCAATATTATTTTTTGCATGATATGTATTTTCTCAGCTGGATTGAGGTGTTCCCCTTTTATATTCTAAATTCCTTTCTGTATTTGAATTTCTTTCAAATTGAGATTCTGGATTCTCTATGCCATTGTTGAATCATGTGCTATTTTGATCACAGAGAATATAAAATATATATATATATTTTTAATTTGATATTTCTAGTCCCTCACCCATCCCCACCGTTTCCTACTCTTTAAAGAATTTTTTCTAAATTATTTTTTATCTTTTCCCAAGAGCTGATCAGATAATAGACTGACTCATACTCCTCATCTCTCCCTTATATTAACCTAGAACATAGCTACTATAAAATTGAGTATTTCTACAGTGTGCTTTGCCAAATGGCAAATGTGGCAAGAGGCAGATCTGATATGAAAAAAACCAAAACACACACACACACACAGCCCCAGACAGCTCTACTACTTGAGGGCAGTATTTCCAGAGACAAAGAATCTGGATTCCAAAAAGTTTTTTCTGTCAGAGTGCTCTGTCACTCCTCAGCACAGATTCAGGAGGAGAACTACAATAGGTGGAAATAAAATAAAAGGGGAAAGAATTTTCATGCTTTGGAGTATGTTAATAATTACATTTAAATGTTAAAAACTTGAAGCTACTTTTTCATCCAAACTTTTTTGCCAGTACAGAATATAAAATAGTTTCTTAGGATAGGTTAAGTTTATCTGCAAACTTATTAGTGTATGTAAAATGGTTTTTCAATTGTTTCTAGCTTTTAAAAAGATTATTTTTAATAAAAATAACCTTTATTCAAAATTATTTTTAAAAATCAGAGAATTTACAATTTTAAAAAGATTTTGGTAAATTTGTTTGTTAAATAAACTACTACTATTTTATATTTGACAAATCTAGATTTTTGTTTTGCTAAAGGCAAGGTACAGTTATAAGATCATAGCTGTAGCAAATGTTCTTTTCTATTTATCGCAGGCTTTTTTTTGTGGCACTTCTAGAAAGAAAAGAAACAAATGGATCATGCAGTAATGCAAGAGAGATCAAAGCAATTCCTTCTGTCAACAGTAGCAATTCATGCAAATCTCTAAACACCAAAGGCTTTCTATAGCTAAAGAAAAGACCATAAGAGAGGATCATTGTGAAAATCACATCACAGAAACTGCCATCCGTTTCCAAATTTTATGTTATAAGTATAAAAGTAGAACCTGCTTAAGGGCAACCAATTTGGTGTAGAAGAAGGGAAATGGAATTCAGATTTATTGAGCACAAACTATGATATTTTGCATGCATAATAGCAAAACCTTATACTGTATACTCTTCAAGGGTGCAGCGGTTAAGAGTGGGTACCTGAGCTGGGTTGCCTAGGGTCTGAATTCACTCTTGGCTACTTACTAGCCATATAGCTTGGTGCAGGTTATTTAAACTCTCTTTGCTATCACTTTTATCTTATAAATAGTAAAACAGGGTTATTGTACATATAAAATTGGTTAATTTCTACAATGCATTTGCTGCAGGGCCTGGCATATAGTTCTAATTAAATGTTATCATTTTCACTTTACTGATGAGTAAACAGAAGCTCAAATATAAAGACATTGCCTTAATTCATATACATATTAAGTGGTAGAGCTGAGCTTTTAGTACTGGTCTGTCTGAAGCCCTAGTTAGTGATCTCCTCCATACCTTTGCTATTCAAAGTGTGGTCACTGACCAGCAGCCTCAGCTTTAACTGGAAACATGTTAGATATGCAAAATCTTGAGCCCACTTCAGACCCAGAGACCCAGAGACCTAGAATCTACATTTAAACAAGATTCCCTGGACTCAGACTCTACATTTGAACAAGATTCCCTGGTGATTCCTATGTACATTAAAGTTGAGTTCTGCAGAACACACTGCTGCCTAATCAAACCTCTACCGAGGGAAAGACAGTGGAGATTCATTTGAATGTAATCTGTTGCTTTAGAGACCTCATGGACCCCAGGATGGGACTGGTCTTCAATACTCTTCTGCTCTTCTTTGTCAAGTATATTATCTACCGGCTAACTCTCAGGGCTGGCTGTGAGTTTGTTTCTTGTCTGGACCAATAAATACTATTCTCTCTATTTTATATGTATATGTATATGTATATGTATACACATTTATATATTTATATGTACATGTATATATACGTATATATGTATATAAATACATATATGTATATATGTATATAAATACATGTATGTGTACATATATATGTATATGTGTCTACATATATATTTTTCGAGATGGAGTCTTGCACTGTCACCCAGACTGGAGTGCAGTGGTGCGATCTCGGCTCACTGCAACCTCCACCTCCCAGGTTCAAGTGATTCTCCTTGCCTCGCCCTCCCAAGTAGCTGGGATTACAGGAGTCCACTACCACACCAGGCTACTTTTTTTGTATTTTTAGTAGAGACAAGGTTTCAATATGTTGGCCAGGCTGGTCTCGAACTTCTGACCTTGTGATCTGCCCACTTCTGCCTCCCAAAATTCTGAGATTACAGGTGTGAGCCACTGCGCCTGGCCCCTGTATGTATTTCTTAAAGAATTTAATTGGGGCTGCCCAAAGGATTGTGTCTCATGGTTCTGAGTAAAATTCTATTGAAGTCATGTGTAATAAAGGAAATGCTTACAAAGAGTTTCAGAACCAGTATAGTTGTTTAGAAGTAGTCTGTGAAAATAGATTATGAAGTTAGATAAAACTGAGTCCAAATCCTCATTTTTTCACTTAACCTTTTTCTTTAAACAGTTTATTTAACCTCTCTGAAACTTTGTTTCCTTGTTTTTAAAAATTACGGTATTAATATGTACATCTTTGGGTAGAAAGGATCAAATAAAACAAATGTATGAGAAAGCATCTGGTGGTACACTAAGTGCTCAATAAATGTAAAACAAACATGAGCAAACCCTGACCTATGGCAGGAAGTTTTCAATCACTGTTATGGAAATTTTGCAGAAGAACCATTTCATTTTAAAAAAATGTCAGACAATGTCCGTTCCTTGTGGAATGCAATGAGTTACAAACTGTACTTAAAAGAATATCTTCTATACTTAAAGATTAGGCAATTGCTTTTATGTGGAACAAGCCCCAGGAGGGCTCTATTTCTTAGAATCATCAGTTTCATTTTAGTCTGCACAAACGTTTCGTAGGAGAACTGTCATTAGGGAATTGGAAGAAATCTTGTCCCTTTCATCGTGTGATTTAAAAAAAAAAAGAGTTGCTCCATCTTATAAGGAATGTTAGTTTTATATCAGAACTCAAATTTTTACATGGGAACAAAGCCCTAATTTTATTAATACAAAATGGAAAGCAATAAGGGGAAATCTGCTTTCAGTTACTATTTAGAGAGCATACCCCTTCCATAAAGGAGGGTGCACCCGAATAGCAATAAAGGCAGACAGCAGCGTTGGTAAACCTCCCTCAGTTTCGGTTCTCAGGACCACAGTGAGCAATGCACAATAGAAATGCCTTTCAAGTTGTTGCAGCTGCTCTGCTCTATGGAGCACCCACTGAGTTAAAGGACAGATACTCCACATACATGGGAAATCCTCAGGGTCCACAGCCTAATTAATTTCCTGAAATCTATCAAAAATGGTAGAATCATGTGTATAAAGTACACATACATTTTGGAATTTAAAAATAAAAGTAAATTGAAAAAAAAAGTCCGTTGCACACATTTTATTTTGTTCTTTTCCTGCGTTCACACACTCTCTACAGATTCAACTTAAATGCAACCTAAACATTTTTGTCTCACAGTTGGCTTCAGTTACTTCACAGTTTTGTGTAGTTTGGCACACTTGAAGTTGGGTTTCATTGTAATTTGTTGTTATGTAGGTTGTCATTTGGGCATACAATTTCTGCACATGTTCCCTTGATTTCTCTGTCTTTTAAAGGAGAGAACAATGTTTAATGAGAATAAAAAATAAATAGAAAAGGATCTTGCACAGTTTGGGGGCAACTTTTTGATTTTCCGCTAAAATAGTTTTACAGAGACTTGGCAGACTATACAAATATAAGATTAGATTTCATTTTCAAATCTTTCTTTCTCTTTAATTGAAGTATCCAAATATAAAAATGTCTAGGCATGGACTTCATCTCTATAATGTCTGTCAAATTTAGAATCTATATATTTTTTTTTTTTCTGGGAGACCCTGGGAAGATAATGCTCCTAGAATTTCCTTCCCTTTGGAAACCCTAGTGGAGGACCACATTTATCACTGGGAGTTAAGAAAGATCTAGTCAGGGATGATGGTGCTGATTGCTTCCTGTCTCATTCTGTAAAAGAACAGGGCAAATCCACCCAAACATGCTAGAAATAAGTAAAAAGGCTCTGAGATATTTGCATTTCATCTCTAAATTCCATTCAGATAAACTTAATTTGCTTTCTCCATCACTGTGGGATAATTTTCCTGTTTTCATAACTTTTCTCAGTCTAGCCCTTGACTGCTGGGACTTGCTAGTCTGATTTACCGTCAGTAACCCTTTGGAATATGACTTCCCGTACTTGTCCTTCATCTCCTGGTCCCCACTAGTAGATTGTATTGATCATAATGTGGCTTAGTAGATTAAAATGGATCTGTGGGAGAGAAAAGAGTGTGAAACATTCACTTACCTTGGAGGAATAAGCCTCTCATATTGTCTCACAGTATGAGAATCCATATGCCACGGGTAATTCTGAGACTTCAGCAATTTCTTGGTCCCCAGGACTTCCATTGCAATGTATTTATCAGCAATTTACTTTGACTAAGAATTGGGATTTAAAAAAATTATTATGGGTACCTAATAGTTATATATATTTATGAGGTATATGTGATGTTTTGATACAGGCATGCAGTGTGTAATGATCTAATCAGAGTAATTAAGGCATTTATCACCACAAGCATTTATCATTTCTTTGTGTTAGGAACATCCCAATTCTACTCATTTAGTTATTTTAAAATATATAATAAATTATTGTTACCCATAGTTACCCTATTGTGTTACCAAATACTAGATCTTATTTATTCTACCGAACTGTATTTTTATACTCATTAACCATCCTCTCTTTATCTCTCCCTTCCCACCACCCTATCCATCCTATGGTAACCATCAGTCTACTCTCTATTTCCGTAAGTTCAATTTTTAAAATTTTTGGCTCCCAAGAATAAGTGATAATATATGAAATTTGTCTTTTTTGCTTGGCTTATTTCACTTAACATAATGTCCTCTGGTTCCATCCATGCTGTTGCAAATGACAAGATTTCATTCTTCCTTACGGCAGAATGATAGAGAATTGTAATGCTGTCTGGAGTTCTCTCCTTTGCACAAAACTGGCAAGGAGCATGCCAATAACTATCATGCAAGCTGTGAATCTTTCCTTTGCTCTGCGATTTGTGCTGGCTCGTGGGGAGTTGGTAGGTAGTGGAGATCCCTTGAGTTTTAGAATGCAGAATTAGAAATCTATTCCAAAGCATTCTGAGCGATGTAGGAGCTCCATGATGCCTCCTAAAGTTATCAAGTTTCCTGATTTTCTCTGTAACATAAAATGTGGTCTTCTCTGAATATTCCTGAGATGTCCTGGCTACATTTTAGCATGAAAACTCATGTCTTATCAATTCCAACTCATCCAAACTGGGAAGTGTCTGATTGGTACATTACAGTTTGATTACCAGAATTTTCATGTTCTTAGTGGTATATCAAATCAATGTTCCAGTTTACAATCAAAGTCATCTTAGATTCAAAAAGGTACAATACACCTTTGTAAGAGCACCTTAAAAGAGCTCTTACTTTTCAAATCTGGAATTCAATAGAAAGCACAGTTCTGGCTGGCTGTCTCTGTATTCTGTTCTCCAAAGGAAAAAAAAATACGAGGGGGGAGAGAAAGTAAAATGATCTTAAAATAAGTCAATTAAGGAAAAGCAAAAATATTTCAAACATGATGTAACATTTCAATTTATTTTCATTTACTATGAGCTGTGGGTCTGAGAGCTCTTTTTCTTTTAAGCTTACTTCAAGTGTCCATAATAAATGAGGTCTCAATTTGCAAATACTTAGCCATGGTAGTAAAAAAGCTGCTAAAGTATCATTAATCTTCACTTCCAAGAAACAGTATCTCCCGAATTGAATTCATGAATTTGATCTGATCAATTATTGCAATAGTGAAAGTGTCTGAAATTCTGAATTATACTAGTTATGCTAGAGTCATGATATCATTAAACAATCATTGTTTCAAAGATGGCTTATACATTAGATTATCTTTAAATAGTCACAGAGATCTTAGCATAGCTCTTTATTGTTTGCTGGGGTCCCTCCATATTTAACATTTGTTAATATCTGTGCTTGGTTTTGAGTAAAGTCAGGCAAGAAGGATGTAAGACTTGAGATGTTTATTGAGCATAACCACCCTGAATCCTTCATGGCTACTGACCAAGCAGTAATGGAAAATGGGAACCATGAAATAAAAATCTCATCAACACAGTGAAATCCGTTCTTCTCTCTATATATAAACCTCATGTGTTGGCTTTGGCAGTAGTTTGAACTTTGTCATTCCAATAAAGTTCCTGAAATTCACTGGATATCACTTCTTTTACAGGAAAACATCTGCAAGTATATTTATCTGGTTATAAACAAAAATATTTCTTATTTTTTCAAGTGATCTATCAGAAGTATTTATTTATATTTGCAATGTACATTATTGGCCCACCACAAAAATCTGTGAACACATGCACATAATTAAAACATCCTTTGTATGTTTAAAAATATACCAACTATAGAAGCATCCATAGTGTTCTCTACCTCAGAACATTTTCGTTGTACTGTTGAATCTTACTTGGTTGAAGGGAGAACTGCTTTTACACTGTCTTTGGGGAAATTTGGTTAAAACTTTCCACTCAAACTTCATTCAGTAGACTTTGCAGTTTAAATCTTTGAATATACACACAATGCACACATAAACACTTATGTATATATATATTTAAGAAGAAATATATTTACATATATAATATTTACATATATATTTAAGGTGAAACTTTTTTTCACATTTCTAACATAATTAAAATTAGATGCATCTAACAATCAATGGCAAGACATAGTTGAATGGGCAGTGCTTTCCTTTATTTGAGGTTAAAATAATGTGGAGTCTTAAAACTAATGCTATCTCACATGAAATACAGGAGGTGACAATGATAACTCCCAATTATTGCTTACATGGTCTTAGGCACTGTTTGAAGCACCTTGCTTGCCTTATTTAATATTTACAACTACCCTACAAAGTAAATATTAGATACTTTTTACAGATGTGGAAAGTAAAGCCTGGATAATTTGAGTATACTTGCCCATGCCACTAATTGTAAATGTTAGGTTTTGAATGCAGGTATACGTGATGCCAAAGCTTGATCTGTTCAGAGTTGCTTAACAACACAGTGAATCAATGTAAAAACACCAACTTACATTCATTTTTGCCTAAAAGCCTGCATATGGAAAGTATTGTAATTTCTCTATGGTATTTGCACCATGTCAATAAAGTTAGATTAATGATATCATCATTAGATGGTGAAACTCATCTAAATTTTGGTAAAGCATCAGCTTGTTCAGACATAATAACTTTTCTTTCTTCAATTTACATTTGCTGCATGTTTTCTTTAGACCAGGCACAGAGATGAGCAAATATTGGAGGAACGCAATGAGGAAAAGGGATCCAATTTAAGAGAAACCATGGGACAGGCCCTGGGTCAAGAGTAAGGACGAACAGATTTGGATTCTATTGCAGGGACCTGTTGTCACTGTCTTGCTGTGAGATGTGAGTGGGACATTTTCCTTCCCCGTGACTAGGTTTCTGCATAATACTGTCTAGAGTACCTCTCATGATTGTGAGAAAAAAGTGAGATTAAGTAAGATAAAGTAGTTTGCAAAGCACAAGCAACAGTAAATATATTTGGTATGATTCATTTCCAGTGGATTTGTTGTAGGTGTAAAGATCCTTTCATGCAGACCTTGAGCCCACAATAGAAGGTGTGTCGGGGGAAGCAGAATTATGCTCTGGGAGCCTCAAATAAAACATTTCTCTGCTCTGTATTTCCTTTTTGGTAGCGTCAATTGAATTAATATGACTTCTAAATATAGGCACAATTTTTTAGTTCTCTTTCTGTGAACAATACATAACCTGAGCCCCAGCTTCACCACTTAATTGTGCCACCTTGAGCCTGCTACGTAACCTCTCTCAGCCTTAATGTTATTATTTGAAAATGGGAATAGCACTTCCCATGCAAGTTTCTTTTGAGAACGGAATGGCATAAAGTGCTTAGAATGGGCACACAATAAAGCTTGAATAAATGTTGGCTATTTATTATTATCTTAATCAGCTGCAGCCATCCATCACTTTTTAAGTCCCACTACTGAGTCCATATGAACATAGCGATTTTGTTATGGAAGATGTGAAAATACTATTCTGAACACCATGGATGCTATAGGAAATAATTAAATACAGTGTTGAAGAAATTACATGTGGTTTAATTTCTGCCAATTTAATTATTTTGCCCATTTAGTTTATCCAATTTGACATATTATAGAAAGCAATGAACTAGCATTTTTATTTTTTATAATGTATAGGCTGTCATTACATTTTAATCTATAAAATTAAACTTGGTCTAAGTAATTGTTCTGGACTAATCCCAAATATTATTCCTTTTTCTAGATGAGTCATCAGGTTTACACCAGCAATTTGTCCTTGCAATGCTGGTTGTATGCTCAATATCATTTATTCTAGTTGCTGTTTCTGAGCCGTTTGGAATCCTCCATTTTATTTACATGCCATTTAGTGTATTTCCATGTCTGTTATTTTGCTGCCCATCCCAAAATTCTTTCCAAATGTTTTCTAAAAATTCATCTCAAATACTGTAAATTGGCTTCTTTTTCTCCTACTTACATTCTGTACTGTACCATCTTCATCTTTAGGAGGCAGTTAAGATCAAAGATTCTGGATCCAGACCCTCTGAATTCAACTTCTAATAGGCTCTATGACCTTAGGCAAGGTACTTCTTAATACTTCAGTTTCCTCATCTGAAAATCAGGGTTCTTTAAGGTAGAAACTACTGTAGAGGGTAATTGGAATGATTAAGTGAGTAAACATGTGGAAAATATTTAGAATAGTGCTTGGCAGATAGTCTATGTACATAAATGTTTGCCATCATAATGACTATTTTTAAATAATCTCTCACCTTCAATTGTTACGCTATTAATACATTCATTATTTTACCATTCTAATAAATTAAATGATATGAAGTAAAACCAAACAGTAGAGGGAACAAGTATAGAAGACAGATCCAGAGAAACAACAACAACAACAACAAAAACTATGATGAGATTGGAAAATTATGAAAGCTTAGATAGGACAATATTTCCAATAGATAAAAAGTAAAAGTCGCAGAAATCTGAGAAGAGGTAGCTAGAAAGATGTAATAAGATGAGTTTTAAAAAAAAAAGATAATTAGAAAAGTGTCAGTGATCAGCATGGTGATGGAAATCTTCCTAGAGTGATATTGGAGGAAGGATTTCAAAGTACTGAGGATGAGCTGCATGTAAGGGAAGGTGGCAGCAGAAATATGGAACAAAAAAGAATGTGGAGGGGTAGCTTTGTGAGGATATGAGGATATTGCAGATGAGTATGGGCTTGAAAGAGAAGAAGGGCCCATAGGGAAGGACAGATCAACCCTGGAAAAGTGAGAAAGAGCTAAAGCCAAATTTCTCAGGAGATTATCAGTAGAGAAGAAGAGCTTGAGGCAAAGGGCAGGCTCCTGGACAGGGAGTCAGACACCAAACATCTCTGTTCTACCTCTCCCAGGAACCACTGCCATGACCTTAGGCCAGTGTCTTAATATTAGTGAGCTAGACAATCTCAAAGGTCCTAAGGTCCTTTTCATCCCTAAATTCTGCTAAAATACACATGAGATGAAGATTGGGTAGGTAAAAGTTATACATGACAGATAATTTTTGATCTTAGGAAAATAAAAGTCAAGGACATTTCTACATGGCAGTGAAAATGAATGAATCCCTATTACACACAGGACCATGGATGAATCACATGCTGAGTGATAGAAGCCAGGCACAAGATCTTTACACGATATGATTCTGTTCACATGAGGTTCAAAAACAGGCAAAACTGGTCTTCGGTGTTAGAATTTTTACCTTCTGGAGGTGGTATTGACTTGAGGGAACATTTTGATGTGCTAAGATGTTCTCTATCTTGATTTATGTGGGGCTTATACAGGTGTGCCCATAGGTCAAAGCAATGGAACTGTACACTTTAGAAGAGCTGTACACTTTATTTTCGTAAGTTATATCTCAACCAGAAGAAAAATAAGTGAAGGGTTTTTTTTTAAGCGAAAAATATCTGCTCAAGATGAAAAGTAGAGTGAGAAATTGAAGGTCTTGGAGCAAGACAATTTTTATGGGGGTGGTGTCTGGGTCAATGAGATAGGAATAAATTAATTATCTCATAGAAGGTACATAGATAGTTTCATTGCCTTATGTGGCAAATAATTACTATTATTGAACTACCTGTCATGTGTATTTAATTTTACATATATATTCCATATGCACTCATGATATAGAATGATATATACATTAGATCACTGATTGTCAAAATACTCTCCTAAGTGTCTCAATGCTTCATGGAAGATGCTAAGGGTCACCATGGGATGGTGGGATGACCTAGCTCCCTGGTTTCCTCTGCCCCTGTATTGGACAGTGTAGCTCGACTTTAATCTGTTTTATAAACTGTGGTTTGGTCATAAGAATTAATACATAAATAATAATTCAGTGTTAAAAAATGTTTGAAAATATGGTAGCAAGGTATACGTAGGATACAGACTATCTATGATCCAGAACTTTATCAGAAAATTCAAAATATATTTAGGCTCCTCTTCATAATTTATTTCAAATGAAAGTCTCGATGCTTGCCATTGGGCATTGCAAACCTGAGTGGGTGCAGTCTCTGTCCTCAAGTCATTTAAAAGCCATGAGCAAAAGCCTCTCAAGTTGAGCCACAGTGTTTCTGATCCTCCAAAAGTAAAGATTCAGGGTGGAAGAACAATTGCACTTTTTCTGTTTTGTCTATCAGTTCCAATTCCTAGGGGTCCTCTATAAAGGAAAAACCGCATTTTTACTCTCCTCCCTGCCAAGAGAATATCTGCCTTTTTGTTGAGTTTTTAGAGCTGGGGGTGCATATAAAGAGAACTGGAGGTACAATGAGATTTTATGAGCGTTTTATGGAGTGTTTGTCATACACTAGTTCCTTATTTATACAGTTGGGGTGAGAGGAGGAAGGAGGTGCCTATGATGATCACTGTTATTATTATAATTCTAACCACGTATCCCACCAACTGAAGTTTCCTGTTTTCACCACCTTTGACAGCCACCTCTGCCTTCCCACCCTGCAGGTTCATTCTTCCTCCATCTGTTCAATTGACATTTATGACACTCATCAGGCATTTGTTTTCATACCTCTCCAAATTTAAATATTGTTCATTCTTTTTGTGCTTACTCAGAACACACATCCATCATCAGCACAGTAACCGCTAAACTTTATCCTCTATAAGGTTTCCTTTTCCAGGGACCTAGTGGATATTTAAAAGCTCCTAGTCAGGAATGTTGGCAAAGTCTTTCATTGGAGAGAGAGAGAGAGTGTGTGTGTGTCTGTGTGTGTTTGTGTGTGTGTGTGTGAGAAAGATAAAGACAGACAGTCAGATTGTATTTTAAAGTACCATCTACCTTGATTAACAAAGCTGTCCACATCTTATATTTCTTCTTCCTTATATACCTTGGTGTCTTTGTGTACACAAACTTCCCCCGATAAATATATATATAATAGGTATTCTAAAATAGTTTCAGTTACATTATCTTCTTTTCCATTAAAAAAAATCTAGTGCGGGCCATCTATGCTGATACAGCCCCTCATTGGCAACCTTATTATTTTAACTATCTCTGTATTTTATCTTTTGCTCATAGATTCAATACTGGCTAACCAAAATTAGGAAGAAAAATATCTACTTGGCACTTTTGTACCATGAATTGTTTTTCACAAGATGAACATGTTTTTAATCTGTGAGAGTATAATTTATGTTCTAACGAGCAAGGAGTTTTAGAGGATCAGATTAGTGAAGCATTGAGAAGCTGGAACAGCACACCACATTCCTGAACTTCCCACACAAATGCTTCCATGCACTTCAGTCTGTTCCAAAACCTCAGCTTTCCTATAACCTCATAAGAAGCCTCCTGCCACTATTCTTTTCTGATAAGCTTTAGATATATTTATTTTACTGTCTCACCTTCTGCATAAAATGGATTTAGAGGGACAGAAGGGGCTTCTGAAATTTATTATCGTTCAAAGAATTGATGTTTGTGTTTTTAGCCACAGAAACCTTTATTTCAAACAAAATATTACCTTAAGCCAAGTATGGAAAACAAGTAAGTGTTCAGGTGCTCAGGGTGAATGAATTAGGATGGGGGCCTGAAGCCATGAGAGCAGGGCTCATTCTCACCTGATGGTGGCCCTGGAGGGATTCTTCAGAGCAGAGTGAAGTCTACCGATTTGCAGGCATGGTTCTCAATTCTGACTTTCCTTTAGAACCATCTGAAGAGCTTTTTAAAAATGCCCCCACCCAGACCAGGCACGGTGGCTCATCCCAGCACTTTCGGAGGCCGAAGTGGGTGGATCACTTGAGGTCAGGAGTTTGAGATCAGCCTGGCCAAGATGGTGAAACCCGTCTCTACCAAAATATGTGTATTTTATATTTTGGAATATATATATATATATATATATATATATATATATATGCCAGGTATCATGGTGTACACCTGTATTCCTAGCTACTTGGGAAGCTGAGACTCATTTGAACCCAGGAGGTGGAGGCTGCGGTGAGCCAAAATCATGCCACAGCACTCCAGCCTGGGCAACAGAGTAAAATCCTGTCTCAAAAAAAAAAAAAAGCCCCCACCTTGGAGATTGTGATCTAATTGATAAGCATGAAGGGCCCAGACAATTGTTTTTGTTCAGGATCTCAGATGTTCAGTGTGCAGCCATAGTTAACAGCTGCTTTAGAGCTGTGCTTGGCAAGTTTGAGTATGTATCAGAATCACCTGGGAGCTTGTTAAAATACTGCTTGCTGGACCCAGCTCCCTGAGTTTCTGATTCTGTAGATCTGGAGTGTGGCCCAAGCATCTGAATTTCTAACAAGATCCCAGGTGATGCTGATGCTGCCGGTCCAGAGAACACATTTATAGAACCACTGCTTTGGAGAAATGGTGAAATTGGCCAGGATTATAAATCACATCGGCTACAATCTGAAAAGAAATCAGCTTCTACTGAGTTTGTCCTTTTCTACCCTTTTTGACTGGAAAATTATTATGTCTAGAAGTGCTATTATGGAAGTGATCAGTTATTTTGGGCAGGCATTTGGGGTCTTAGGTTGTGGTTTCCGCTCCATATTAACCCTCCGTCCCAAAACCTGCCATAGTGTTTTCCTGGATGACCAATTACACTGGAACCAATTTTCCAAATTATAAGAACATTGAGACAACATGTTGAACGAGTCTTATTTTGAAATGAAGAAATGAACAAACACGATAGAGTCTGCAATGTCTGACTTATGAGTCTATGGGCTATGATGGATAATCTAGAGCAGATGAAAGCCTGCATTAGCCTTGAGGAAATTTTATTTTATTTTTGAGATGGAACCTCACTCTGTTGCCCAGGCTGGAGTGCAGTGGTGAGATCTTGGCTCACTGCAACCTCCGCCTCCTGGGTTCAAGCAATTCTCCTGCCTCAGCCTCCTAAGTGGCTGGGATTACAGGCTCATGCCACCACGCCCGGCTAATTTTTGTATTTCTTGTCAAGATGGGGTTTCACCATATTGGCCAGGCTGGTCTCAAACTCTTAACCTCAAGTGATCTACCCATGTCAGCCTCCCAAAGTGCTGGGTTTACAGGCGTGAGCCACAGCGTCTGGCTGCCTTTGAGGAAATTAACCAAAGTATCACTCAGCTATCCTGCTGCCTTCACATCTCTTTCTATACACTTTTACTACTTTCATGACAGAGATCTAGGGAGAGGAGCAGAAAATTTTTACTTCATGACAATCATTGGGCCAACCAGATTTAGAAAAAAAGAGTTTATATTTATGAAAGGATAAACACAATTTAGGACTCAAGTAGACTTCCTACCAGAATATCTGCTTGGAGGCATGGTGTAGACTCAGTCACTTAGAATCACATAGCATGTGAGATCAAACTGAGTGTATGTAAGGTACTTCCTTGAACTGGGAGGACGGAGGCTGGGGGTGAGTGGGTCACAGAGTCTAGGTACTTATTTCTTGTGATAAACATGGGTATAACAAGGAATTGGTCAGTGGAAGGGTCCACCCGATGCACTACGTCATTGCCTGCAGCGAGTGCAGCAATAGAGGCAAGAGTTTGGAGAAGGGCTGGTTGGCATGGGAAGGATTGCTGTTGACTGTCGTGGATTAAATTGTGTCCCTTCAGAATTCATATATTGATCTCTTAAGCCCCAGTATCTCAGAATATGACTTTACCTGGAAATAGGGCTGTCATAGATGTAATTAGTTAAGATGAGATCATGAGTGTGGACCTTAATTCAATTTGACTGGAGTCCTTATAGAAAGGGGAAATTGGGACACTGAAAGCCATGCACACAGGGGGAATGCCATGTGAAGATGAAGACAGAGATTGGGCTGATGTTTCTACAAGCCAAGGAGACAATCCTGCTGACACCTGGATCTCAAACTTCTAGTCTCCAGAACTGTGAGATGATACCTTTCTTGTTCAAGCCACTCAGTTTGTGCTACTTTGTTACGGCAGCCCTGGCAAAATGAAATACTGACCTTGATTGGCATATTAGACAACTGTGATGTGGTGGAAGCCCCATAGCACTGCTCTCTGGGAACTCAAGCATGTGTCTTATGAGGGAGCCAACATTGGCTACGGCACAGAAGACCAGGCATGACCATCCAGAAAAGTGACAACCAAAAGGGCAGGTCCATGGGAGCAGCCAAGAAATAAATGAGCCAATAATAAATACTTGTCCCCTTCCTGCTCCCTGTTTCCCAGTTAAAGGGTCTCCAAGAGGGAATAGGAAATAGCTGTTGGAGTCAGAACACATCACCTATTTTCCACTGTAGGTATTCAGAGTTCCAGTTCAAGGCTATTGGGAGCAAGGATGGTGGGGCCACAAGGCATGAGATTTACATTACTTGAGATGAAAATTTTAAACAAGATTAAATTTTAGTCATTTAAAGAGACCAGAATATAACAGAATTTACTCAAGATATTGCTAAGGGATGAGAAAGGGAAACTACAGAAAGCCTTGAAAAATTGTGGCCAAAGAAAGAATAAAGTGTTTCATGTTTATATTTATTCCCCTGAGAGTTATACTTATTGGAACTGGGCAAAAACTAGTAACAAAAGTAATAATTATAATACAAAGCTAATACTTATTGTGCACTTAGAAGTATCTTCTGGTCTAAGCAATTTACATACATTATATTAATTGATCAATTCCTACCGAATCCTGGAGAGATGTGGAATAAACTATTAATATTACATGTTAAGAAATTGAGTCCCATGGAGGGTAACTTGTGTTAAGGCCACTCCAGTAGCAAGGGTTAAGAGCCAAGATTTCAACCAGCAAATGTCTGAGGAGACCCAGGAGGGCCTGAGCTCCCCATGGTGTGACACTGCCTCTAGATACTTTGTTTCTGAATCTCATTGCTTCTGCTTTCCAGCCACAAATGGACTTTTCTCAGGAGCCTTCTGGGAAACCCTCACTCAGAGAAATAGTGCAGCAACTGCCTGTGACATGCAACTTTGAGATATGGCTACTACAAACAAAAACACCCTCAAATTTTGAGATGAATTTCAGTGTCCCTCAGAATTTCTGAAAACAAGTGCTCAATTTACCATTTCATCTGGAAACAAAATCATAATCCCAGTTCTAGGGACTCGTCAACAACCCACCCTGATTCCAATTAATATGGCCTTAGTCATGACTCAACACTCATGAAACCAAGTTAGGTTGATGTGAAAAATAAAATTGCCACCCATGTTAAGAAAAATAAGGCAGAATATAAAATTGTGTATACACCACAGTTCTAATTCAATTCCAATAGAAAGAAATTAAAATATCAACCATGATTACTCCTTGATGAAAATGTAGTAAGTTATATTTTCTTTTTTATCCTTCTGAATGTTCCTTTATTTTTTCAATGAGCACGTATTTCTTTGCAGAAAACTTTATTACCACAAGGTGTTTGTAGCCACTAACAAATGCTTCAGCATAACAAAACATTTATCTTCCTACATTTAGGAAAACATTTCCTAGTCTCATCACTATTATTGTAACACATTCTGCCTTAAAAGTTACATTTCTGCCTTTCCCCATCATTTAAAAAATGTTGTATCTCCTTTGCCACTGTTTTTATTAGTGTGGTCATACGGTATCCCATGATTGAAAGTGGAGAAGAGATTTTGCGGCTTTCATTTCATTTTTGGTGAACCAGCAAAAACAAGATTGATGATTTTTCCGTGTGCATAAGATATCTTTCATCTTGTAATTGGTTTTGAAATATTCCCAAGTTCTACGCCAAACTCCACCCTGTGTGCTGAGATTTATGAGAAAAGGAATTATCTGAAAGCTCTAAATAGAATGAAATTAGCAAGCAAAAGGGCTTTGCTGACCATGTAGTCCAACTCTTTTATTTTACAAATGAGAGAATAAATGCCAGAATGACTCGTCTACAGTCATTCATCCAGCTAGCATCAGGGTCCAGACAAAAAGTCCAGACCAATCATGTATATAAATGAGGCCTGTATAGATACTTTAGCAGATAATAGTCATGGCAATCAAATGACTTTGTTTCTAAGGGAGAAATTAAGTTTTCTAGGAAAATGTCTTGAAAACCTGCATGGGATTGAGGTTGAAGTCTTGAGGTGACAATGGTTAGAAGAAGAGATAACTACTCTGTTAGATGTAAGACAAGAATAAGGTGTAGTGTTAGAGCTAGAGCCTATTAGGCTAAAATGGCCAAGGAGATTATAAGATCAGGGGTGTTTAATATTTAATTTTATGCTGTTTCAACAGTGGAAAAACTACAAGCTATAGTGTGAAAAACTAAGGTTTACTACAATCAGGAAATCACAGATGGTAATTATTAACCCCTGATTAATTATAGGAATATTGGGGATGGAATTAAGTTTCCTGTGGAGCAAATAAAGGAGCTTTGACTCACTCATCTCTACATTTTTGGGTATAAGTTGTCCTAAGTTGACCTATGAGATCTAGTAGTATTATAGCTAGCAGCTATTGGACAGCCTTTCATGGGTTAGGTACTGCCATAACAACAACTAAGTATTTTTTGTAATACTTAGAACGTCTTTACAAACTAGTTACTGTTACCCCTTATGTCTAGAGTAGGACACACAGGCTTAGAGAAGTAAATAGATCCAAATGTTGCCTCCTCCACTTGCTAGGTGGGTGATCTCAAGCCAATCATTTGGTCTCTGAGTATCTGTTTTCTCAACTCTGAAATGGGGATAATAATTATGTTCAGATTGAACATGTAGTACTACACAAATCACCTAGCACAGCATCTTCAATAGAGAAGGTGCTCACTAAATGAATTGGTAGATGGAAATTAGGACAAAATAAACACATATCTGAAAACATTTCTTAAAGGTTGAATGAGGCATAAAGGAAGTGTGACAATATTCATTCTCATTCTGTTTTCAAACATGATTGATGAAGATGTATACTGAATGATATAGTTTGGCTGTGTCCCTACCCACAACTCATCTTGAATTGTAAATCTCACAATTCCCACATTTTGTGGGAGGAACCCAGTGGGAGGTGATTGAATTATGGGGGCAGGTCTTTCCTGTGCTGTTCTTAGATAGTGAATGAGTCTCAGGAGATCTGATGGTTTTAAAAATGGGAGTTTTCCTGCATGAGCTCTCTTTACCTGCCACCATCCATGTAAGACATGACTTGCTCCTCCTTGCCTTTCACCTTCCGCCATGATTATGAGGCCTCCCTAGTGATATGGAACTGTAAATCCAATATACCTCTTTATTTTGTAAATTGCCCAGTCTCAGGTATGTCTTTATCAGCAATGTGAAAACAGACTATTACAGTAAATTGGTACCAGTAGAGTGGGACACTGCTGAAAAGATACCCAAAAATGTAGGAACGACTTTGGAATTGTGTAACAGGCAGAGATTATAACAGTTTGGAGGGCTCAGAAGAAGATAGAAAAATGTGGGAAAGTTTAGAACTTCCTAGAGACTTGTTGAATGGCTTTGACCAAAATGCTGATAGTGATATGGACAATAATGTCCAAGCTGAGGTGGTCTCAGATGGAAATGAGGAACATGGGAACTAAAACATAGGTGACTCTTGTTATGTTTTAGCAGAGATTGGTTGCATTTTGCCCCTGCCCTAGAGATTTGTAGAACTTTGAACTTGAAAGAGATGGTTTAGGATATCTGGTAGAAGAAATTTTTAAGCAGCAAAGCATTCAAAATGTGACTTGGGTCCTATTAAAGGCATTCAGTTTTATAAGGGAAGCAGAGCATAAACGTTTGGAAAATTTGCAGCCTGACAACGTGATAGAAAAGGAAATCCCATTTTCTAAGGAGAAATTCAAGTCAGCTGCAGAATTTGCATTAGTAATAAGATGCAAAATGTTAATATTCAAAACAATGAGGAAAATGTCTCTAGGGCAGATTAGAGGTCTTTACAGTAGCCCCTCCCATCACAGGCCCAGAGGCCTAGGAGGAAGAAGTGGTTTCATGAGCAGAGCTCAATGTTCCTATGCTGTGTGCAGCCTAGGACTTGGTGCCCTGTGTCCCAGTCACTCCAACTGTGGCCAAAAGGCACCAATGTAGAGCTCAGGCCATGGCTTCAGAGGGTGCAAGCCCCAAACCTTGGCAGCTTCCACATAGTGTTGAGCCTGCGAGTGCATGGAAGCCAAGATCTGGGATTTGGGAACCTCCGCCTAGATATCAGAGGATGTAGGGAAACACCTGGATGTCCAGGCAGAAGTTCGCTGCATGGGTGGGGCTCTCATGGAGAACTTCTGTAGGGCAGTGCAAGAGGTAAATGTGGGGTTGCAGCCCCCACACAGAGTCCCTCTAAGGCATCACCCAGTAGAGTTGTGAGAAGAGGGTCATCATCCTCCAGATCCTAGAATGGTAGATCCACCTACAACTTGCACTGTGAGCCTGGAAAAGCCACCAACACTCAATGCCAGCCCATGAAACTACCCTGCAAACCCACAGGATAAGAACTGCCAAATACCATGGGAAACCACCTCTTGCATCAGCATGACCTGGATGTGAGACATGGAGTCAAAGGAGATCATTTTGGAGTTTTAAGACTTGACTGTCCCACTGGATTTCAGACTTTCATGGGGCTTGTAGCCCTTTTGTTTTGAACGATTTCTCCCATTTGGAATCGTATTTACCCAATGCCTGTACCCCCACTGTATGTAGACAGTAATTAACTTGCTTTTGATTTTGCAGGCTCATAGCCAGAAAAGAGTTGCCTTCTCTCAGATGAAACTTTGGACTGTGGACTCTTGAGTTAATGCTGAAATGAGTTAAGACTTTGGGGGACTGCTGGGAAGGTGTGATTGGTTTTGAAATGTGAGAACATGAGATTTGGGAGGGGATGAGGTGCAATGATATGGTTTGGCTATGTCCCCACCCAAATCTCATCTTAAATTTTAACTCCTATAATTCCTACATGTCATGGGAGAGACCCAGTAAAGGTGATTGAATTATAGGAGTATGTCTTTCCTTTGCTATTCTCGTGATAGTGAATGAGTCTCACAAGATCTTATGGTTTTAAAAACAGGAGTTTCCCTGCACAAACTCTCTTTTCCTGCTGCCATCCATGTAAGACATGACGTGATCCTCCTTGCCTTCCACCTTCTGCTATGATTGTGAGGCTTCCCCAGCTATGTGGAACTGTAAGTCCAATAAACCTTTTTATTTTGTAAATTGCCCAGTCTCAGGTATATCTTTATCAGCAATGTGAAAACTGACTAATACACCAAAGTAGCCTATTATGAGGAAGAAACATTTTATTCTATTCCAAAAATTTAATAAGGATCAGGATTATAAAAGACTTGACTACATTTTCTCTTCCCTCTCTTGCTCCTCTTAGTTTCACTCTTCTTCCTTAATTTTTTTGATATTAGATGCTATTCTTAAACAAAATTAATATTATCTCAGAATTCAAATAACTCTCTTGGCCTGTTGCCCTTACAGAGGGATATGAGGTTCATATTCTTTTTTCTGAGACAGAGTCTCACTCTATTGCCAAGGCTGGAATGCAGTGCTGCAATCTTGGCTCACTACAACCTCCACCTCCCAGGTTCAAGCGATTCTCCTGCCTCAGAGTAGCTAGGATTACAGGTGCCTGCCACCATGCCCAGCTAGTTTTTGTATTTTCAGTAGAGGCAGGGATTTGCCATGTTGGCCAGGCAGGGTTTGAATTCCTGACCTCAGGTGATCTGCCTGCCTTGGCCTCCCAAAGTGCTGGGATTACAGGCATGAGCCACTGTACCCAGCCAGGTTCATATTTGTTATAGCTAGGTAAACCCTCTGAAAGTAGGAAAATTTTTTTTGTTCACTGATCTCTCACAAAGGCCTAGGACAGTTGCTCAACTTACAAGAAGTATTTAAAAAACATTTATGAATGACTGAAAAAATTTTTAAAAATTCAATGTATGGTTCTTTTTACAATATTATGCTATACAATTGTACTGCTGGACACTCCTCCATAGAGTTAGGGGCAGGGAAAAGATACTGCCTGCTCAAGCTCTGGCTCTAAACACAGGCAATGGACACCATTGTCGCTAAGATATTACTGGTCAATGATGGTCTCTATTTTTTGAGTGAGGAAACTGAGATGCAGCAAAAATGTTCTAAAACTGAGTGCAGAAGCTTTTACATCATTAGTGGTTTTCTGACCAGTTGACCACAAGGCCTCCCTGTTCAACTATTTCAAAACTGTTTGAACTATCAGACATTCAATAGCCTGACTGCTTTATCTGTACATGGGAAAGACCAAAACCATAGGCACAGAATGTTGACTTATCTCTTCTTCCTTCCATATCCTACTTTTCTTCAGTAGGTTCATTGTTTTTGTTGTTATCGTTGTTGCTTTTGTCTTTAGTGAACAAAACTGTTAATTCTCTGCAGAGACTAATTTGATGTCATACTTTGTAAATTAGAAAAGTTTGCTGAAGAATTTCTCTAATGTCTCTGTACAGGCTAGCTGAAGCAGACTGCCAACAAGAATTTGAATTCAGTGTAATTTGCTGGAAATGTTTAAGAACTTGGCATTCCCAACTTCTCTGCTGTCTACTACGTTAAAATTTAAAAAGGCCTCTCTGCTGCTTTTTTATCCTCCAACTCTGGAGCCCAGACCTTAAACTCTGACTTTTCCATTCTCACTGCTCACTTAGGAGAAAGAAATTCTGGCCCCAGGATGGCTTCCTCAGAGAATCGTCCTGAAAACTAAAACCCCAGTGTGCCTTGATTAGTCCCTTGTGGGTTTTAGTAAAAGAAATCTGGGAAAATCTTAGCATGCCTTGAAATCTCAGCACAAGTATAGAGATATTTTTGTGACAAAAAGCATCTAATGCCATTGTTAATAAGCACAATAGAAAGATTGGAGTGAGTTTTTAGTGACATAGTCAAACAAATCCTCAGACTTTCCTATAGCCCTAATTAGAAGGATATTGGATTAGGTCACTAGAGTCAACCGGTAAGCTCATGGATGATCAATGGGGAATATAGAAAGAAAAAACTATATGCTCAAGACTGATATTTTGTGGAGATTAACAAGAATATCTATAATGTTTGTGTATGAACATCTGTGAGATTAACAATGAATTTTAGACACTATAAACATATAGATATAATTACAAAGATATGTAGACAAGAAATAAAGCATACAAATTTATAAGTCATATGTCCTTCAAAACTTTTCCTTTTTTCTCTCTCTGTTTTTCATCAATCCATTGAGGTCACACAGCTGTGATTCAGGCCTTGGTGACAGAGATGAATCAGAGATGGCACAAGGGTCTGGAATTCTTGGCCAACCTTACAACAAATTGTTCATCCATCAACGAGAAATGATGCATTGCTCTGATTCAGTTATGGTGGCCCCCAAATGTTAGCTTGGATATTTTGGAATTATTCCTATTACTTAGGCAGAGCCTCGTATCTTATTTCTGCTTTTTCACATAATACTGAAAAAAACAATGAGTATTAGGAAAATTATTCTTAGTTCTTTGAGTCTTCTTCAAAATGCCAGAGTGCTACCATGTTTTCTAGTTTACTTACAGTCTCAAATAAAACTCTTTTCTTGGTTCAGGTTGAACTTACATAATCAATATTACTCCCTTTACTTGGGTATAACAGGTCAACTGGTCAGAAAACCACTAATGATGTAAAAGCTTCTGCACTCAGTTTTAGAACATTTTTGCTGCTTCTCAGTTTCCTCACTCAAAAAATAGAGACCATAATTGACCAGTAATATCTTAGTGACAATGGTGTCCATTGCCTGTGTGTAGAGCCAGATCTGATATCAGATCTTACCTGTTACACCCAAGTAAAGGGAGTAATATTGATTATGTAAGTTATTATTATTTTCCTACACTCCAATTTTAAACATAGGTTTCTCAGCGGGTTGTGTGCTAGGTATCTAAAATGCTGTCTACCAAGCTAGCCTCAGATTAAGTTAATCTTAATTAACTTTCACTTAAAAACTGTTGGTTAAGAATTTGGGCTTGACAATCTTACTGGTCTAGATTCCATTAGTAGTTTAATCACTTATTTGTTATGTGTCTTTAGACAAGTTTTTAAACTTTGAAGTCTCAATTTCCTCACCTGAAAAAAGAGAGAATAATACTTACCTCACAGATGTGTTGAGGTAAATTTTTTATTTATAAGAAATAAATGAGATAATGCGTACCAAATAGCACAGTCTACAAGCTAAATGGCAGCTGGTTTAACATCATGATGTTATGGGCATATGGCTTGATTTAACAATAAGGCTTACAGCCAAGAACAAAGAAATTACTGAGAATAAAGTAAGTGCTCCATATTTGAGGTCTAGAGAAGCATCTTTCGCAGAGGTCGACTACCTGTCTACATGGCAGCTAGGAGAAACCATCTCATCTCAAAATAGAGCAGGGGGAGGTTGGGGGTTTGATAAAAGGAAGAATATCCTTAGTTTTAAGTAACTGCAGTGCTGGTGAGCAAAAGCTACTCATTTTGACTTTCTTGTGGGAGAGAGGACAGGACTACTTCCCCTTGTTGAAGCCAAATGGAAACAACCTTAAGATTTGGGGAGGCTGTGGTATCATACTCCACTGATCTTCTGTCTAGCTACTTAGATTGCTTACCTACACTTGCCTTTTGACATAGATGAAATAGTACTGGAGAGAGATGATGAGATTTCCAGAGTGTGGAAGAAGGATTACTTAGGAGCCACATACCCTGAATGGGAGGGGGAGCTCCTGGGTCACATGAGAGTAGGGGGTCAGTGATGCCAGAGAGACCACAGGAAGGATTGGTTTCCCCTGGAAGAAGTAGTAGAGTTTCCCAAGGAACTGACAATGTTTGAAAACCAAGGAACTGATAATATTTGAAAAGAAGATGCTTTGAATAGAATCTGGGAGTGAAACTCTAAAATAAACTGCTGAATCTTAAGAAAAAAATAAGGCTGTTTTTGTGCAGTAAAAATAGAAGTCAAAACTTAGAAAATTGCTCAAAACTGTGCAATTACATGGAAATTAAATAACATGTTCCTGAATGACTTTTAGGTAAATAATGAGATTAAGGCAAAGATAAAATATTTCTTTAAAACTAATGAGAACAAAGAAATGACATGCCAGAATCTCTGGGACACAGCTAAGGCAGTGTTAAGAGGGAAACTTGTAGCACTAAATGCCTACATCAAAAAGTTAGAAAGATTTCAAGTAACAATTTAACATCACAACAGAAAGAATTAGAGAAGCAAGAAGAAATCAACCCCAAAGCTAGCAGAAGACAAGAAATAACCAAAATCAGAGCTGAATTGAAGAAAATCGAAACACAAAAAAACCATTCAAGAGATCAACAAGTCCAGGAGTTGGTTTTTTGAGAAAAATAAATAAGATAGATAGGCTGCTAGCTAGACTAATAAAGAAAATGGAGAAGATCCAAATAAACACAATAGGAAGTGACAAAGAGAATGTTACTACTGACTTAGCCGAAATAAAAGCAACCATCAGACACTACTAACACTGCTGTGCACACAAACTAGAAAACCTAGAAGGGATGAATAAATTCCTAGACACATACACCCTCTTAAGACTGGACCAGGAAGAAATTGAATCCCAAACAGACCAATAACAAGCTCCAAAATTGAGTCAGTAATGAATAGCGTACCAACCAAAAATAAAATAAAGGACCTGATGGATTCACAGCCAAATTCTATCAGGTATACAAAGAAGAATTGGGAGCATTTCTACTGAAACTATTCCAAAACATTGAGGAGGAGGGACTCCTACCCAACTTATTCTATGAGGCCAGCAGCATCCTAATACCAAAACCTGGCAGAGACACAACAAAAAAGAAAACTTCAGGCCAACATCCTTGATGATCACTGATGCAAAAATCCTCAACAAACTACTAGCAAACTGAATCCAGCAGCACATCAAAAAGCTAATCCACCACAATCAAGTAGGCTTCATCCCTGGGATACAAGGTTGGTTCAACATATGCAAATCAATAAATTTGATTCATTATATAAACAGAACTAAAGACAAAAATCACATGATTATCTCAATAGATGCAAAAAAGAATTTTGAAATAATTCAACATCTTTTCATGTTAAACACTCTCAATAAACTAGATATTGAAGAAACATACTTCAAAATAATATGAGCCATCTCTGACAAACCCACAGCCATCATTATAGTGAATGGGCAAAAGCTTGAAGCATTCCCCTTGAAGACCAGCACAAGATAAGGATGTGCTGGTTTTCAGCACACTAATTCTGTTCAACATAGTATTAGAAGTCCAAGCCAGAGCAATCAGGCAAGAGAAAGAAATAAAGAGCATCTAAATAATAAGAGAGGAAGTCAAATTATTTATGTTTGCAGACACTATGATTCTATATTTAGAAAGTCCATAGTCTTGGCCCAAAAGCTCCTTCAGCTGATAAACAACTTCAGCACAGTCTCAGGATACAAAATCAGTGTGCAAAAATAACTAGCATTCCTATACACCAACAGCAGCCGGCCAAGAGCCAAATCAGGAAGGCAATCCCATTCACAATTGCCACACACACACAAAAATAAAATACCTAGAAATACAACTAACCAGGGTGGTGAAAGATCTCTACAAATGAGAATTATAAAATGCTGATCAAAGAAATCAGAGAGGACACAAACAAACAAACAAATGGAAAAACATTCCATGCCTACGGAGAGAAAGAATCAATATTATTAAAATGTCCATACTGCCCACTACACTTTACAAATTCAACGCTATTCTTGTCAAACTAACAATGACATCCTTCACAGAACTAGAAAAAAACTAAATTCATATGGAACCAAAAAAGAGCCTGAATAGCCAAGGCAATCTTGAGCAAAAAGATCAAAGCTGGAGACATCACTCTACCTGACTTTAAACTATACTATGGGGCTATGATAACCAAAACAGCATGGTACAGATACAAAAACAGGCACATAGACCAATGGAACAGAAGAAAGAGCCCAGAAATAAGGTTGCACACCTGCAATCATCTTATCTTTGACAAAGCTGACAAAAATAAGCAATGGGGAGAAGATACCTTATTTAATAAATGATGCTGGGATGACTGGCTAGCCATATGCAGAATATTGAATCTCTACCCCTTCCTTATACCATATACAAAAATCAACTCAGGTTGGATTGAAGACTTAAATGTAAAACCCAACACTATAAAATCCCTTGAAGACAACATAGGCAATACCATCCTAGACATAGGAATGGACAAAGATTTCATGACAAAGTCACCAAAAGCAATCATAACAAAAACAATTGACAAGTAGATTTGAATTAAACTTGAGAGCTTCTGCCATTTAGCAAAAGAAGCTATCAACAGAGTGAACAGGCAACCTATACAATGGGAGAAATTATTTGCAAACTATGAGAAAGGTTTAATATCTAGCATCTCTAAGGAACTTAAATTTACAAGAGAAAAGCAAACAACCCCGTTAAAAAGTGATCAAAGGACGTGAACAGACACTTCTCAAAAGAAGACATACATGTGGCCAACAGCATATGAGAAATGCTCAACATCAATGATTATTAGAAAAATGCAAATCAAAACCACAATGAGATACCATCTCACACCAGTCAGAATGGGTATTATTAAAAAGTCAAAAAGAACAGAGGCTGGCAAGGTTGAGCTGAAAAGGAAATGCTTATACACTGTTGGTGGGAGTGTAAATTAGTTCAATCATTGTGGAAAGCAGTATGGCAAGTCCTCAAATTGCTAAAAGCAGAACTACCATTTGATCCAGCAATCCCACTATTGGGTATATACCCAGCAAAAATTAATCATTCTACCATAAAGAAACATGGATGTGAATATTCATTGCGGTACTCTTCACAGTAGCAGAGTTATGGAATCAACCTAAATATCCATCAATGACAGATTGGATAAAGAAAATGTGGTACATATACACCATGGAATACTATGCAGCCATAAAAAAAGAATGAGATCATGTCTTTGTGGGAACCTGGATGGATCTGGAGGCTATTATCTTTAGCAAACTAATGGAGGAACAGAAAACCAAATACTGCATGTTCTTACTTACAAGTGGGGGCTAAATGATAAGAACTTATGAACACAAAGAAGGAAAGAACACATACTGGGGTTTACTTGAGGATGGAGGATGGGAGGAGGAAGAGGAGAAAAAAAGATAACTATTGGGTACTGGGCTTAATACCTGGGTGATGAAATAATCTGTACAACAAACCCCCATGACATGAGTTTACCTATGTAACAAACTTTACATGTACCCCCTAACCTAAAATAAAACTTTTTAAAAAGGCTGTTTTGATAACTCTCCATGAAGTTGGATAGATTTGTTAATAGAACTCCCTGCTTAGGGGGAAAAGGGAGCTTGCTAAATTATATTTGTGTCATGTTAGAACACAGAAACAGAGTGTGAAATACTTCAATCATTTTCGAGTCTTAAATAAGATCATCTACAAATGTGATATCTCTGCTCTAATTTTATGACATTTAATTTTTTTACTTCATGGAATTTCCATTAGGTTTAGACCATTTCAACCTTTGATTTTCATTACTGTCCCCCTAAGAACCTTTTTATATTTATTTAGGGTTCCCCTCCCTCCATGAAATCTTAATATCCCAGTTCTATTGCATATCTCTTTATGTGCTCAATGTATATTTGTGCTTTATACATAACAATAGTAAGATTTTTTTTCACCTCAAGAATCAGTTTTTATCCCTTTGGGGGCAATATTGCCCCTGTGGAGATTGCATGCATTTGAGTGACAGAGAGAAGCCCCTAACTAAATTGGGCCTTAGTTTCTTCATCTGTAAAATTAAGAAATCAATTCAGTTCAATCAATATTTTTTATGCTCTAGGCATTGTTCTAGGGCTTAGGGCGGCAAAGGTGAAGGAGACATGGATGCTATTCTTACAGAGCTGGTTGCTGTGTATTCTGCACAGAGCATTTTCAGTATGTAATATGCTCCACAGCAAGGTTTATGATGGACATAGCAGTTTTTCTTGAATAGTGTCTTTAGGAGATTGTGAACTATTTTTTTCTTTTCTAATTTTAAAAATTTAATTCTAATATAAAATTAAAAATATTTTTGACTGAAAAAGGAGATTTTTCAAAATGTTAGAATTGAGAAGACCCTAGAGATTACCTCATCCAAGCCTTAGACACATATGAAACAGTTGTGGCTGCTGGCTATTGAAGTGTCTGTAACTATACATCTGGTGCCATCACTTCAGTCCCATCTCTGTTGCTAACAGACTGAGTGACCTTGGTTAAATTATTGACCATCTAGGTCTCCATATCCTCACTTGTGAAATTTAGAAGACGAACTAGAGGAATTTCCAAGACTTCTTTCATTAAGAAAATTTTAAGATTGTCAGATTTTTTTTTCTTATATGTACAATGAGGTGTGCTAGTATTCAAAAACAGTGTAAAAATTAATGTAGCATGTTATTTAATAAAAGAGTATACCTTCCTTTAGGGATAAAAACTGGAAATAAGCCAGATTGTATGGCCAGACTGTATGTTAGAAAGCAAGACTGATTATTTGTTTAATTTTCATGTATTTTCCTAAATCAGCTGAAATCATAATCTCTGTCACCCAGACTGGAATGCAGTGGCATGGTCTTGGCTCACCACAACCTCCATCTTCCAAGCTCAAGCGATTCTCCTGCCTCAGCCTCCTGGTTAGCTGGGATTACAGGCACGTGCCACTACCGCCTGGCTAATTTTTATATTTTTAGTAGAGATGGGGTTTCACCATGCTGGTCAGGCTGCTCTCAAACTTCTGACCTTATTATACGATCCACCCACCTCAGCCTCCCAAAGTGATGGGATTGCAGGCATGAGCCACTATGCCTGGCTTCTTTCAGTCTTTTTTAATGTTTGCTTTTTCTACCTTCAAAAAGTATAAGTGAAGTTCTGCCTGAAATGATTTTTTCACTATGTTTGAAATTGATTTTGGGTATACTGCCTAACATTTTAATTCTTAGTTCAATGATCAGCAATTTTCATTATTTACTAACATTACATTTAATTGCCATTATGAGAAGGTTATTGTCAATAATCTGTTCTGCTCCCTTCTGGATCTCATTTACCTCTGTGGTATTCCCGAACATCTTTTTGTCTATAGGACTCAGGCCAAGACTGGCTAATCCTTTGTCATGATTTAGCACTGAATCATTTTGATTATTCTCTGATGTGTGTTCTCAGACATAGAATGTCCTCCTATAGCATTCTATGCAAAACTGCACATAGCAGCATTCCCTAGTGAAATTTCATCAGCACTTTATGTGATGCCAAAGTAACATCAAATACCATAATATATGCTTCATACTAATCTTACTTGCTTTTCTTTCTCAGCTGTCAAAGATCATACAGATGGTTTGGTGAAAAGTCCACATTTACTCCCACAGAGTTCCCTTCACATTTCTACTTGATAATAATTTTTAACATTCGTTCCTAATCATTTTTTATTATAAAACAGCTTCATTTTGAGAAGCGGAATAGAAACAATTTTCTCCAGATGAGAGGATGGTAATCCTTTCCTGAGGTTGTGTGTGTGGGTTGGGAAATGCTGGGGAGCAAAGATTCATCACAGCCCACATATTCTCTGTGGACATAATTCTGATTTAAAACATTATGGGGAAAGGATGAGAGATTGACAGCATCAGTGAGGCAAAACTGGTGTCCTAGGATAGCGCTATCCAATAGAGCTTCCTATGATGATGGAAATGTTCTGTCCGAACTATGCAGTATAGTGTCTATTGAGCACTCGAAATGTGGCTATTGTGAGTAAGGAAATGAGTTTTTAATATTATTTAATTTGTACCAATTTAAAATGAAATAGCTCCATGTGGCTGGTGGCTCCCTATTCATATCACAGCCCCAGGAAGCAATGTGACTAGACGTGGGGCCCAGAGACCTGTGAAAAGTTGAACTTATATCTCTGCTCCACTGTTTAGTAGCTATGTTTGTAGGGAATAGTTTACCTCATCTTCATAACAGAGACAATCATCACATCTGCATCTTAGGGCTGTTATGGTGGGCAGAAGAAACAATCCATGCAAAACACTGGCCGCAGTGCCTGGTACACTACACAAGTTATACCTATTAGGTATTATTTTAATAGTTTTTTTAAGAGACGTGATGTAGACTGTTGTATCAAGAAATTGAAATTAGGTATCCAGAACTGAAGATTGAATTTCTCCTTCACATCTCCTCACAGGAACAGTAGTAGCTCCAGAAAAAATTGAGAAAGTAGAAAATCCTTCCTGAGAGAACTTTGTAAATCAGGGACCCAACCTTCCTAAAGTTAGTATTTACTTTCTCTCCACACTCTTTGGTTCTTCTCAACATGTGTCTGTCTTCCTATTTCATTTTGTGTCATTGTTAAAAATCCAGGAATGTAAAAGTTCTTCATAGAACACATAGTTGGCAGTGATGGAATTATTTCTGGTTTTCAGTTCATGTTCCCTTCCAGGTATTTGTGGAAAGGGATAGATGTCTGTGGAGAAGCCGTCAAATGTCAGATTGCTGAGCAGCAATCACTTTTGCAACTTATTTGGAAATAACTTGTGCTCGAACTCCCTGATTTCTGCTGTCAATCCCTTTCCTCCACAACAAGGCAATAAAGCAAGCAGTGTTTAAATGTCTTAATGGAGATGGTTTTAGAACGATACGAAAATTAGGAAAGAAAAATTTCCTTTCCTATTGACCAATACAAGTCACTTACTTTCATAGTATGCTTTCAAATACACACCTTAAATTTAAATTATATAACCCTTGCCTTTGGAAGCATCACTAGACTTTAGGGTGGGTATAAGTAATAGTGGATTGTTACTGGATGCCAGTGAAAGTGCTTCTAGCTTCTATGCTAATGGAAAGTAAATTCATAATCAGTGATACGACAATCAGTACCTCATGTCAACCCAATATGCATTATTTTTTCCTCTTATGAATCAGAATAATAAGAAACAGATTTTGACTTTTATGCTTCCTTTTTGCTTTTCATTTCTGTATGCTGTCAACATAAATGAAAAAGGATGTTGGAACTTTTCTCCACCTTTCCCCCAGAATTAAAGCTGACTTCTATATTTTGCATCCTGCTCAAAATCGTACAGGGCCAAATGTTTACTACAATCTTGCCTCTCTCCTTTAAGGAGCGCATGAATGTATATACTCTAACACTTATTTGAGGCTGAGTGTCCCTTCATAGCCAGGTGTGCATTTGTTAAATCTGAACTCATAAGCAAGGGTGTCAGAGTACCATGAGCAACAAATAAAATAAAACCTGTAACGTCTGGCTGAACATGCTGTCCTTCTGCAGAGGATAATTTATTGTTTGTTTTCTTTCTCTTTCTGAACTGCCACGCTCTGCCTTTTGACTTTTTTTTTCTTTTACGGGAATAGGGGTAGTTCATACCATTCTCTATTTTTCTAACGATTCTCACTGATAGTGATAAAATGTGATACCAATATAAATTAATTAAAGATTTTCATTAAATCTCAATCCTGGAACATTTTGATAGACTGCCTCAATTGTTTTTGTTTTAATTTGTAAAACACAAGTATTCTTGAATCATGATTCTTAATATTTTCCTAGGAATGAGACTACATTAAAATCTTAATTAGTCCCTTAAGCTTTACAGATATTATTTTATTTTTATGTCTGATGCCAGTTTAGCGCAAAGTACTTTTGCAGTAGTTTTTCCTTTGGCATTCTGTTTTTTTATCTTTGAGGTTAGGCTTTGAGGTTTATGGAGAACATGTACAGGGAAGGCAACTGTTATATCAATCATATTTAATCCGTACCTCTTTGCAGAGTTACTTGCATGATGAAACTGAAAAGAAAATCTAAACTAAAATAAAAATTATTATTTGAAATCTTTTAAAAAAATTCTACAGATATTTAATTGGAACTGATGAAAAGTATTTGATTTATTGATGCAAGAATGCTATTTACTTTGCTACTACTATACGCTGTGTTTTTAATCAGAACGTGGTGTGTTGTCATTAGACAATCTAGACTAACATTTAAATTTCAAAATCATTAAAATAAAGGTGGAAAGGAGGCCTTTGTGTTATAAGTATGATTTTTTTTTGTCCGATTCAAGACAAAATTAATCCTATCTTCCTGAGGCTGTTCCAATGGGATATTTATATATACGTATGTTTGACTCTATTAATAAACTGTATTGATCTACAATTCATCTAACTGGTGAGAGGATATTAATGGATTCCATTAGTCCATTTCTAATTTCCACTTGTTCTAAGGACCATAAATCTTTACTTCATCTACGTGTAAGGAAGAGCCAATTCCAATAGAACTGGCTAAAAACAGGACAAAGGAAATTTCTAGGAAAATTCATTAGCACAAGTAGGATCCTTTCAAATATTCCTGAAGTCTCTCCTCTAGAAATATCAATTCCATTTTTTAAAAAAAACACCTGCTGATAATAGCAAATTACAAATGCAAATTTATGCAAAATCTGTTCTGTGATACTAGAGGTTATTCAATTGGTCCTGAATCCTCAATCCCAACTGACCTGCACCATTTTAAGAAGTGTTTTTAAGAAGTGTTGTCTAGGAGCGATACCCTATGCAGCTAAAACAATGAGGTCTACTCATCTGGGTTATTATAAGCAGAAGAGAAAATACTTGTTAACTAACTGGCACAGTGTTTGCAACACACAATAAGTACAGTGGCTATGATTATTATGAGGGCCACTTTGGCATCTCTAGTAGTTTAGACCATAGTGACGGGAGTTGTAAACAAGTGCTTCCTGTCATCCTTCTTTGAGAGTATTCGCTCAGGTATTTATCTTATAGCTATAACACAGTAGCAAACCAGATACCATCTTAAAGAACCCCAGAGCAGAGTTGATAGAATTGTTGGCTGAGCACTACTTAACCTATCCATGCCAAATAAAACCATCTGGAAATTTGTGGTATTAAAGCATTAAACTTAGAGTGTTGGATGGCAGGGAGAGATGACCCAGTCAAGCCCTTTATGATTCAGAGAAGAAATCTGATAACCAAGGAAGAAAAGGAACTTGCTGAAGGTTCCAAAGCTATTAACAAGCCATGAATATAACTGAGATTTTCACGTCATACAGCCCTGTACTTGTTCCAGAATTTCACAATATTTCTACCTTAGTAAATGCTGATTTGGGAACCATACTCCTTTGTTTGGCTTTAGTGAATATTTGTTGAGTGCCTGCCATGTGCAAAATGCTATGCTTGGTGTTGTGGAAGGTGTGAAGATAAACAAGAGCTTGGCCTTCAAAGCAACTTACATATACATATATATATATGTGTTCCTTATATGCAAATTTACATCACATATAACACCTGAGGTTCCAGATGGTCCAGTCTCTATGTGGTGTAACATATAAAAAATAGCAGTATCTACTGGCTCTTTGAAGAAAACTTCAATCTTGAACATTCCTTAAAGGGGTTTTATACAGTATGCGTATATATTAGAAATATTTCCTGTTTTTAAATTTCTTATTCATAGAAGGCACTAAATCTTTAATCTCGCTTTCATCCACACAGCTCCCTTATCACCACTGTCTCTATTTCATCACCATCTTCCCTACTCCATGTATTTTTTTATTTAAAAAAAATGAGAGAGGGAAGAAGAAAGAAAAAGAAAGTAAGCAAGCAAGAAAGAGAAAAATGAAAAGGAAGGAAGGAAGGGAGGGAGGGAGGAAGGCAGGGAGAGAGGCGATGAAGGAAAGGCCAGGCACAGGGGTTCATCCCTGTAATCTCAGTACTTTGGGAAGCTGAGGTGGGAGGATCACTTGAGGCCAAGATTTCGAGACCATCCTGGCCAACACAACAAGACTTTGTCTCTACCAAAATAAATAAATAAGTAAAAATTAGCTGTGTGTGATGGCACACTCTTGTAGTCCCAGCTATTAGGGAGACTGAGTTGAGGGGATTGCTTGAGCCAGGAGTTAAAGGTTAAAGTGCACTACCACTGCACTTAGCCAGGGCAACAGAGGGAGATCTTGTCTCTTAAACAGAGAGAGAGATCTTTGTATCATCTGCTTTCTTTTGATGGGGGAAGGGTGGTAAAAGTTAGTTTTCTGTCTTCCTGAATTATTTCAAGAGTCCTGGTAAAATTTTCCTTTCTACCTTTTAATAAACAAGTAATAATGTGTGGGAAAAAAAGGAATGAATCTTTGGTAACAGAAGATGAAGTTCTTGAAAAGGTGTGATGACTGACTATTCTATGTATCATTATCAAGGATACTGTTACTAAACAGTATTTCTGATCATGACATTGACTAACAAGGTGATTATTGATGGTCACAAGATTTATGGCTGAGTTTCAGTTGCTCCTCACACTGGTTTTTTGATTATCGAAGTAGAGAGGGCAACGCATGGGAATGACTTGGATTTCTAACACATTCTTTATGTTAAAATAGAGAACACAGTATTCTCTTAACAGGTTGCACAAAAATTTATTTTACGTGAAAGAAAACTGATTTTTAAAAAAGTTATTGATATGCCTGCTTGGATTAGAAGTTACAACTTTAAAGGAGCCAGTTGTGAATTATCAATCATCTGTCTTGTATGAGAGGAGAGGAAGACTTGGTGATTTTGGAGGGCAGAGATGTAGAAAGTGGGGGTTTGGGGTCGCTGAGATAATGTGATCAGAGCCTCTTTCATGATTCACAAATTCTTGCATCACTTTTTATCTCATTTCAGGCCATTCCACATTTCTTTATCAATAAAATAAATCATCTCATGCCTTATAAATGCTAGACTGTAAGCAAGAAACAATAATTTCTCATCCCAAAAAATCCATTGGCTTTAATATATTAACTAAGTATCAATTTGGCATCTGATTAGCTGTCATTTGCAGTAAAGACTAAGGAACTTTAACTTTTCTTTTAATCTTCTAAATTAGCAAGGTGACCAAGGGTCTCATTCTATTTTATTTCTGCTAGGTATGCTCGCTGATTCCTCTTGTCTGCCATCTATCTTAAAAGTTATCTTGGTGTTAATACGTCTTTGCACAGTTTTCTCACAAACTTTCCAATCTTTTTATAGGTGCCATATCAGTTTTTTCAGGTAGTTTCAAGCTCAACTTCTGAATGTTTCTTATTGGCGGTTTGATGACACCTGCTATCATTAATCTTCCATATCACAGTTTTGTCACAAGGAGTTTTATGCTGCTTGCTAAGACTTTGCAGAAAGAGTTTGAGGTTCTTCTATTATGAATGTTTATTGCTATGTCAACCTGCTCTGCAAACACTCCCACAGGAGGCATTTTATCATTTCCTCTTCTCTATACCGATCACAGTGTCCAACAAATATTTATTTAGTTGAATTGCTGAATGCTTTTGAAATTTATGTTATGAAACATACTGAGAAATTAGAACTAAACTACTGAGTATATTAAAACCACATAGAACTAAAAGGATAAGCTACCACTACTCTTTTTTTTTTTTTTGAAAGAAAGAGAGAGAAAAGAAGAAAGAAAGAAAGAGTGAAAGAAAGAAAAAAAAAGAATGTAAGAGAGAAAGAAAGAGGAAGAGAAAGAGGGAGAGAGAACGGGATTCTTGTTCTATTGCCCAGGCTA
>CAUYLG010011210.1:0-47590 GCA_963573385.1 Cacajao melanocephalus | reverse complement strand
TATAGTGGCTGTTGTGAATAATACTGCAATGAGCATTAAAGTGTAGATACCTCTTTGAGATCCTGATTTTATTCTTCTGGATATACACCCAGAATTGGGATTGCTGGATCATATGGTAATTTTATTTTTAGTTTTTTGAGGCTCTCCATACCGTTTTTCAAAATGGCTACATTAATTTACAATACCAAATAGTATATAAGGTTTCCCTTTTCTCCACATCCCCACTAACACTTGTGATATTTCATCTTTTTCATAATAGCCAATCTAACAAGTGTCATGTGCTATCTCATGTAATATTAATTTTTAAAATATGGTTGTTTACTTGCTGTTGAGTAGTTTGAGTTCCTTGTATACTTGGACATTAGCCCCTTATACAGTGTATGATTTGCAAATATTTTCTTTCAATCTTTGAGTTGTCTCCTCATTCTATGACTTGTTTCTTTTGCTGTGCAGAAGTTTTTTTAGTTTGATGCAATCCCATTTGCTTATTTTTGCTTTCATTGCCTGGGCTTTGGGATTTATATCCAAGAAATCACTGCATATACCAATGTCATGGAGCTTTTCCTTTATGTTTCCTATTAGTATTTTATAGGTTCAGGTCTTACTTTTAAGTCTTTAATAGTATATTCTTCCATGATGGGTCAGATAAGAGTCCACTTTCTTTCTTCCACATGTGAATACCCACTTTTGCTAGAACCATTTATTAAAGAGACTTTCTACTCCCCTTGTGTGTTGACACCTTTGTCAAAAATCAATGGACCGTACATGTGTGGGTTTTCGGTCCTGTTCCATTGTTTGATAAGTCTGTTATGCCACTATCATGCCATTTGGATTATTGTAACTTTGTAATATATTTTAAAATCCAGTAGTATTGGTCAAGATTGCTTTGGCTACTCAGGATCATCTGTGGTTCCATACAAATTTTAGATTTGTTTATTCTATTTCTGTGAAGAATGACACTGGAATTGCTTTGAATTTACAGATTGCTTTATGAATTAAATATTTTCTGATAGCTTTAACTCTTCTTACAACCCCTGCTGCCCCTTTAGCTGACATAAGAATAACAAGAGTACTATTAAGCACCTACCGTATCTAAACATGTTGCTTGGTAATTTAATTCTCATATTTAAGAGACACATACTATTTTTATTGTTACAATTATCCTCACTTTATAAAGACACTGAGGCTTAAAAGGCTAAGCAATTATTTTGCCAGTGGATAAACCACTAATACACAAACTTAGATCAATACCATGACAAAGCCTGCACCCAGAATCACTGGTCAGTACTGGTTGCATGCCACTGACTCCGTTTGGGATGAGTTTTCCTAGCCTCACAAAAAAGCACCACAAGTATTGCATATGCCCCATAGGAGTACCCTAACCCAGGTAATCCAGGGCCTTGGCAAAAGTTCCAAATTATTTTTCTTTTAAACCTTACCAGAGAACATTAAAGCATTTGTGTTAATCGAATCCCAAGAATAAACCTGGAAAACGAGAGATTCTCACATTAGATATGGACACTAAACTCTAAATGTGACCTCGGATCTGCATTACATAAGAAAAGCTTGACAAATAGTATATAGTAGAAAGAAAAATGAGAAAAATTACATATCAAAAGAGAAGCCCCAGGGGGAAAAAATGAGAATATGACTCTAGTTTTGTTTTTCTAAACTAATCACACCTTAAATTTTGGGTTTTTTTATTTTCAACTGTAGTCTATCACTGATCTAAGAGGTGTGTCTCTTCATTTAAATTGATCCTTCTTCTATAACTAGACTGAGTCAAAACACGGACACAGAAAACCCATCATTATGCAGTGATGGCCAATAAATTCTTCAGTATAAAGAGATGTTATAACACTCCATTCAATTATATCAATGTCTACTCTCAGGAACAATGAGTTAGACATTTCCAATCAATCCAGCAGATATAGAGAGCAGGTTGCTAGGACAACCAATAGAAATCACCAAATAGCCTAAAGGCTAAAGATTTTACCATAAAATCTTCAAGAAAAAAATCATTTTATAGATCTCTTTCTCAACATTAAGCTTTTAAACTACATATTTACATATAGTACAAATTAGTGAAATCATTTATTCAATGTTGAATTTAATGGATGCTGTTTTAATATGTTGAGATTGAGAAGAAAATATTTTGACCTGGGAAGTGTTTGAATGCCTAATTCTACAAACGAATAAATTATTTAAATGTAGTTATCTCTGGAAAATTCAAAGTTACTCTGAATATTTCATTCAATGGTATGTGAGAGATAGTAAACATAATTCAGACACATTCAAATTTGGAGAAAACATTTCTCAGTGAATTGGTTATCTCTCCTCCTTCCAAACGAAGCCCCTAAATATTTCTAAGGATTAAATTCTCTTTAAAGCCATTTGATAAATGATATTAAGGAAATATTCCAATATGTACTAAGAATTATACTAAAAAGTCCACAAATTGTTGGTGAGTGTGCAAAGATTTTGTGTCAAGCATCTCTTTTAAATAAGATTTCTATTCAATTTTTTAAATGAGTCCAAATAAACTTGCTCACTATGAAACATTCAAAGTTTCTAACTTCTAACCCTTGCTTTTGAAAATGAAAAATGTTTATCTCTAAAATTTAACTGTGGGGGGAAAAAGAAGTAGTCAGTACATATAACAATAATTTGAGAGACAATATTGGCAGGCTGCTTTTTCTTTTCAAACTTCCTCATTATATTTCATTGTGATTGGAAGGTGATTTTAGCTTAAGAGTCTGATCACTGTTACACAAATTGGATTGTCTGTCAGATCCTAAGAGCTGTCACCTAACAGCATAGAGCTGTCATCACTTAAAGATTTCAACTCTTCCAAGCCCATCAGGGTACCTGAGCAAATGCTGAGAAAGGAATAAAGCGTATGCATACAGGTTTCAATAAGAATTTAAGGAAACTCTTTTAAGTACTCGATCAAAATAGAGATTTTTTTTTAAAAGATGTGACCTCGGAACCAAAATAATGTGAACCAAACTAAAGCTTCAATGTAAAATAAATACAGCCCTTTTAATTCAAATTATACAACTCTTTCATACACCTGCTTCATTGAAGGTCTAGTTTTGATTTCACTCTAAGATTAAACTTCCTAGTGAATCGTCACTCGGTAAACCACTCCAAGGTTTTACCTTCCCATAACAAATGCTTACTTTGGGGAAAATATACACTGAAACAGCTAAGAGTGTGTGTTCTGCAGTAAATTCAAATACTTGCCACCATTATCATCCATGGAACTTCAGGCTACTTACTCAAATCTCTTAAACTTTAAGTCTGTCTCTTTCCAGGGGTTTGTGAAACAGCATTTTTAGAAATCCACCTTAAAGTGTGGTTGCAAGGATTATGAGATTCATGGGTACACATGCAGGTTTGTTATGTAGGTAACTTGTATCACAGGGGTTTGTTGTACAGATTATTTCATCACCCAGTTACTAAGCTTAGTACCCAATAGTTATTTTTGCTGACCCTCTCCCTGCTCCCATCCAACAGTCTCTGATAGGCCCCAGTGTGTGTTGCTGTTGTTCCCCCTCTTTGTGTCCATGTGTTCTCATCATTTAGCTCCAACTTACAAGTGAGAACATGTAGATTTGGTTTTCTGTTTGAGTTAGTTTGCTAAGGATAATGGCCTCCAGCTCCATCCACGTTACTGCAAAAGACATGATCTCCATTTTTTATAGCTGCATATTTCTTGGTATACATGTACCACATTTCCTCTCTCCAGTTTGTCATTACTGGACATTTAGGTTGATTTCATGTGTTTGCTATTGTGAATAGTGCTGCAATGAACATTCACATGCATGTGTCTTTAAGTTAGAATGATTTATATTCCTTGAGTATATACCCAGTAATGGGATTGCTGGATCGAATGATAGTTCTGTTTTTAGCTATTTGAGGAATTGCCACCCTGCTTTCCACAAAGAATGTACTAATTTACATTTCCATCAACACTGTCTAAGCATTCCCTTTTCTCTCCAACCTCGCCAGCATCCGTTATTTTTTGACTTGTTGAAAATAGCCACTCTGACTGGTGTTAGATGGCATCTCATTGTGGTTTTGATTTGCATTGCTCTAACGATTAGTGATATTGAGCTTTTTTTTTCAAATACTTGTTGGCCACATGTATGTCTTTTGAAAAGTGTTCATGAACTTTGCCCATTTTTAATGGGGTTGTTGGTTTTCTCTTGTAAATTTAAATTCCTTACAGATGCCAATTATTGGACCTTTGTCAGATGCATAGTTTGCAAATATTTTCTCCCGTTCTATAGGTTGCCTGTTTAATCTGTTGATGGTTTCTTCTGCTGTGCAGAAGCTCCTGAGTTTAATTAAATCCCATTTGTCAACATTTGCTTTGTTGTGACTGCTTTTGGCATCTTCCTTATGAACTCTGCCCATTCCTATGTCCTGAATAGTATTGCCTAGGTTGTTTTCCAGGGCTTTTATAGTTTTGGGTTTTACATTTAAGTCTTTAATACATCTTGAGTTATTTTTTGTGTATGGTGTAAGGAAGGAGTCAAGTTTCATTCTTCTGCATATGGCTAGCCAGTTATCCCAGTACAATTTACTGAATAGGAAGTCCTTTTCTCATCGCTTGTTTTTGTCAGCTTTGTGGGAGATTAGGTAGTTGTGGGTGCATAGGCCTTATTTCTGGGATCTCTATTCAGTTTCAATGGTCTATGAGCCTGCTTTTAGTACCAGTACAATGCCGTTTTGGTTACTGTAGCCCTCTGGTATACTTTGAAGTCGGGTGACATGATACCTACAGCTTTGTTCTTTTTGCTTAGGATTGCCTTGGCTGATTTTTTGGTTCCATATGAATTTCTGTGAAGAATGTTATTGGTAATTTGACAGAAATAGCATTGAATCTGTACATTGCTTTGGGCAGTGTGGTCATTTTAATGATATTGATTCTTCCTATCCAGGAGCATGGGATGTTTTTCATTTGTTTGTATCATCTCTGATTTCTTCGAGCAGTGTTTTGTAATTCTTAGAGATCTTTCACCTCCCTGGTTAGCTGTATTCATAGTATTTTATTCTTTTTGTGGCAATCTTGAATGGGATTGCATTCCTGATTTGGCTCTCAGCTTGGCTATTGCTGGTATATAATAATGCTAGAGATTTTTGTGCATTGATTTTGTACCCTGAAACTTTGCTGAACTTATTTATCAGCTGAACGAGCTTTTGGGCCAAGACTATGCAGTTTTCTACATATAGAATCATGTCATCTGCAAATAGGGATAGTTGAACTTCCTCTCTTTCTATTTCAATGCGATTTATGTCTTTTTCTTTTAACTCCCTTTTCTCAGGTTCTGCCCTGAAACTCCTCAACAGACTAATCATCAGTGAAATTGAAATTTCTCTCATTAGGTCATTATAGTGCATTATTTTGAAGAAATGTGAAGAGAGGCTTTTCTGTGTTTCGGTAAAGGTTGGGCAAAACAGGATTTTCAATACTATCTTGAATTGGATAATTTGTATTGCAAAACTGCATCAATTTATAAAATTTAAATGGACAAATTAGAAACCACAATATTCCAGTTCTAACCCTACTTCCATTTACTGTCTATGTGACCTTTGGCAAAACATACCTTCTCTTACAAATGTATGTTCTCATCTCTGAAATGAAAAATAATATCTGCCCTGCCTATACATCCAAAGTGAGAATCAAATGAAACTATACGTATAAAAGTGATTTACATGTTATAAAATAAGCTGTAAGATATTTACCTATGGCATAAGAATTCATGTTTCAACTATCAAATTGCCAAAATGAAAGGGAAAGTAGTTCTAGGGCCTCTCCTTTTCCAGATTCAATCATGCCAAAAGGTTTAGGTCACTTCAGCAGCTTTTTAAAATATTGCCTTAAAGCCTGGAGCCAAGGAATTTGATTATTGCATCTTGTTTCAGCCAAGAATAATTTTTGAACCAAATTACGACTTGAAGGAAAAGCAGACACAGCATATTTATGTCTTGCAAGATACATCTCTCCCTGAAAAGCTTCAGATAAGTTGCTCTAACCTGTACTCTTTCTCAGAGACACAAACATATAATAACAAGGTTTCTCCTAAGCCGATTTTTTGCTTTCCTAGTTACAAAACCTAGCTTAAAAAGGGAAATGGGAAGAGATAGTAAAAACAGAGGATGGTACCCATGTTAGAAATGGAATTGAGTGTGGGGAAATAATAAAAAGGACTTTCATCTTATTGAGAATTAAGTCAGAATACTAGACAGAAACCATAATCTTCAAAATGTTAGATCAGCCAGGGAGGAAAAGCAAGGAAGATGATTATCCTGCTTCAGTAACAGAGAGCATAGTATAGTGATTTGCAGTACTGGCTTTAGATTTTTATATCCATTTGGATTCATACCAAGGTCCACTTCTTACTAGGGTAGATTCAACCTCACCAATATTTAATATCCTGATGTGTACATCAGAGAAAATAATGCTAGAAGATTGGAATGGCTGGTGAGGATTAAATTAGATATGACATTATGCTTATGCTTAGCATGGTGCCAGGAACATATTGGGTACTCAGTAGATTGATGCTATTACAATTAAGGTGAGGGTGCCGATAAACCAGAAAATGTCTCAGTCCTTGTATTGGCTTCCAAGAGCTGCCATAACAAATCACTACAAACTCTGTGGCTTAAAATAAGAAAAATGTATTCTCTCATAGTGCTAGGGACTAGGAGCCTAAGATGTTGATAGGACCATTCACTTTCTGAAGCCTCTAGGGGGAAATCTGCCTTCCTCTTAGATGCTACAGTTGCCAGCAAACTTGATGTCCCTTAACTTGTAGACTTTAAACTGTGTCTCCATCATCATGTAACTTCTCCCTATTTATCTGCCTCTGTGTCCCTTATTCTCCTCTTCATAAAAGGACACAGTCATATTAGATTAAGGGCCCATCCTATTCTAGTATGACCTCATCTTAATATGATTGTATCTGCAAAGGCTCCATTGCCAAATATGATCACACTATAGGTATCATGGGTTAGGACTTCGACATATCTTTTGGGGGAATATAATTCAACCTACAGCAGTTCCTAGGATAGAAGTAAGATGCACACTTTGGGCTTTTCCCCAAGCCCAGTTCTGTACAACCCTAGAAAATATTGCACTGGTTTCTGAAACATTTCTAACTACAACCTTGGAAAGTTTCTAACATTGGAAATCATTCAGAATAAAGCCCAAAACAATTTAGAAGGTGGAAGGATCGACTAATAAAGAAATCTAACAAGAGTAAAATAAGTTGCCAGGTGCGGTGGCTCATGCCTTTAATCCCAGCACTTTGGGAAGCCAAGGTGGGTAGATTACAAGGTCAAGAGTTCGAGACCAGCCTGGCCAACAAGGTGAAACCCCATGTCTACTAAAAATACAAAAATTAGCCAGCTGTGGTGGCATGCTCCTGTAATCTCAGCTACTCAGGAGGTTGAGGCAGGAGAATTGCTTGAATCCAGGAGGCAGAGGCTGCAGTGAGCCAAGATTGCACCACTGCACTCCAGCCTGGGCGACAGAGACTCCATCTCAAAAAAAATAAAGTAAAATAAGTACAGTTGGCCAAAAGAAAATCCAGAGAGAAAGAGTCACAAGTTCATTTGAGCCCAGAAAGCAACAGAATGAGATATTCAAAAAGGATGAGAGATGAAATTAAATAGATGAGTGAAGAGATTGGTCACTCTAATAGTTCTAATTAATGATAGAGGAAGTGTTCTCCATTTTTTAATCATTAAAAATGGGGAACATGTTATAGGAATAAATCATGGCTCAGCAAGCTGAAGACATTAATTTCCTGAATTTACCTAACATCTTTCCATAAATGGGAATCTAAATACTCCCCAAGCAAGCTGAATCTTCTTCTGCACACTTGGTGATACAGATATGGGGACCATTCATATTCTCACCTTTAGAATGGAGAGTTAGAATGACATAGTAAAGTGATGCTCCTTTAACTCTCCTTCAGTTCACTCTCTTCTAGACCTCACCAGAGCATAATCTCCATAATCGATTCCATCACTAGCACTTCATACTAAAAAGAGGTAACAATGTTATCTACTCAACTGGTTGTCCTGAAAAGTGAATCATTCCACATAAAACCCTTACCACAGTGACAGGCACATGGTGAATTTTCCATAAGTGATAGCTACCTTCTTAGACTACAATCTTCATTTTCAGCCTTTTGTGATTTTCTCTATTGTGACCAACTAAGCCATCTCTCTTAAGAATCAATGAAGCAACACGTTTGTTGAGTACATGCTATGACAGCCAAGAGAACGACTGTGTATCCAGCACACAGCTAGGCTGAAAAAGATCTAAAAATGAGCATACTGATTTTTTTCCCGCTTTATTAAGGTAGGGTCAATATTATATATTTAGGGTGTAAAACTTGGTAATTTGCAGTACATATACATCGTGATATAGTCACCACAATAAGGCTAATTAACAATGAACCTTCCTTGTCTCAGTAAAGTTCACACCCCACCCTATTCTGGCCGCAATGCTAGCCCTAAGAAGCTAACTTTATTATTTTTGCTTATGCGTCAACATAACCTTGATGTATATTTTCTTTTTGTTGGCTTATTAGCTTTTCAGTAAACAAATCAATGTTAGGAATCTTTCATAATCCGACTTTCTCACATAAAATGCCCCACTAAGTATACCCAAATAATCTGAAGTCATTTAGGCAAGAATAGCTAACTACTATCCAGAATATCTCCAGAGGCTGGTCTCTCCACAGTACCTTGAACAAATGCATGCATGTATTGTATGTGGGAACATACACTCCGTAATGAAGATTGTGGGAGGGAACACTGTCTTGGAAAAAAAAAAAAACTTAAGTCAGGGATTACTAACCTTACCTTTATATGTAGCCCTCCATTGAAGTACAGGGTGCCACAAATTTTAGGTTTGATCCTTACTTTGTCACTATTAATCTATTGCTCTTGGGCAAATCACGCTTTTTAAGCCATACCTCTTCATATATAATTGGACACATATGCTTCACAGTAAGTGTCTAAAATATATAGGTACCAGATAATTCATAAAAGAAGGGATTGTTTGCGAGTCTAACATAATTCTAGAAAGAAATAAATGGTAGTGAAATTGGCACTGAGAAAAATTGAGACAAAGTTCATTTTCAAATTCTGCCTTCTGAAAAAAAAGAGCCAATATGAATAAAGTCAGAAGCACATATCTGACTCTTAACATTTCCCAAGACAAGTAAAATTCCTTTTCAGAACTCATTCAAATAGTGTGAATACACTGACTTTGCATTTTTTTCTCAAAGCTTTGAAAAATAACCAGAACTTGGTTGCATAAAGTAACTGTGATAGATTCGAATGACAGTACAGTTAATAATAAATTGCCAGGTGCAGTGGCTCATGCCTTTAATCCCAGCACTTTGGGAAGCCAAGGTGGGTAGAACAGTACAGTTAATACTGTCCTTTGTGTATACTAATGGAAGTCTGCTAACCTCTGAAAGAGTTTAACGCATAACGTCAGTTAGAGAAAACTAAATATATTTTGGCAAAGCACACAATATTTCCTTAAATTTTCTAAGTCTTTCTAGATTTTTCTAAATTATTACAGTGGTTCTTCGACTTTTTAAAAATTTCTGCAATTTGAGAGAATAATATTTGTTAGACAAATGTTTCCTTTTTTCTCTCCATACATTTCACTTCTCTCCCCAAACATAATTCAAACTATAGAGAAACTAGTATATCTTTCCATATTTTTGTCAAAGCTCATAAAACACAGATATGTACATATGTACATATGCACACGTAAATACTTATAGCCTTCAATTAAATCATTTAATTTCGAACAATGATAAAACCCTCCTCTATGCAAGTCATGCTAATCTTTAATTTTATCACCCTTATTTATACATACAGTGAAAAGAAGATTACACAGTACTGAATTTATAATGAAAAATTCTGTTTTCTGTCTCATCCTTCCCCAATCCCCAAGAGTACTGGCTACAAGTAATTTTTTCTGTAAGTTACCCCAACATTTGTGAATATTATTCATATATTTCCTTACCAGTTTTTGGTGTCAGTTATTGATTCTGGTTATGATTGATGGGGATTAATTCTCTTATACCTACCTCTTACCTTCCTTTCCCACCCTACCAAATTGCTATACAATTATTTTAGTTAAATGAATGCGACCATTATAACTACATAAATTTTTCACTATCAAGCAGTATAGTGTGAATATTTTGCATATCTTGTAGAAATTTTTTGTTTTCTGGAGTTTCTAGTTGCCTCTTTTTCTAGCCTTTTTTCTTCTCTTCCCCCCCGCCCCCTGCCCGCTTTTTTTTTTTTTTAACATGTTTTTAATTCTGTCCAGCCAAGCAACACATCTGCCACTATTCTATTGACTATCCCTTTTCCTTGGAAACCCACCTACTGATTTTCTCTCTCCTTTTATTACAATCAAGCCTTTGGCTCACTTGAGTTGATGCACAGTTGCTATCCTGGAACTTTATCATTCTTTTGAGTTTGATCTGATATTTTCTGAATCTTATCTCCCTTTGTCTTTCTGTTCACTAATTTTTCAGGAGAACACCCCCAAATAATTTCTTAAGAGTAGATACAACTTAAATTTGAGTATCTTTCCCCTGTAAATATCCCTCACATCTTATTGTTTGGTTGGTGGGAACATTCTAAGTGGAATATTATTTCCTGTGTATTTGTCAATGCTTTGTTTCATGTATTATAGCATGTTGTAGCTGCTGAAGTGTCTGGTGCAAACCAATTTTTAGTCATTTATAAGCAACCCATTTTACCTCCATGGAAATTTTAGTATTTTCTGTCTCTGATGCTTTAAAATTCCATTAAGCTCCTTGTCATGCTTGTATTTTAAATTAATATAAATACCTGTTTATACTTTTGAGCCCACTCGGGGTTCAACATTTTTCTTTTGTTACTACTCTAAAATGTACATTCCCGTCCCCTTTATTCTCTCTACTCTCCCTTTCTGAAGTTTTTTGCCTAGCACGTTCAACCTCTTGGATTCATTCTCTTATTTTAATCTTTCTCTTCTTTGTGCTCCACTGTTGACAAGACTGGGTTAACCTACATTCTAACCCTTCTGAAATTTTCATATTAATTTCTAATATCCCTTTCTTTTAGCCATTCTGTTCATAATAGTTTACATCTCTACTTTGAGGTTTTGAGGGTTATCCCTGTTTTATTCCTGTTCTTACATTTTTTTCTGATTGCTCCGTTTTCTCTGTTTACTTAGATCTCTCTTCTCTATCTGAAGGATTCCCCAAATATAGCATGATTATAGGTTGTCTGTTCACATGATAGTAATTGGGGCCTGGCATGGTGGCTCACACCTGTAAACCCAGTGCTTTGCAAGACAAGGCAGGAGGTTCATTTGAGGCCGGGAGTTCAACACCACAACACCAGGCTGGGTAACATAGTGAGAACACAAAAAATAAAAAAGTGATTGACAGCCTAGGGCATTTGAACGGGGCTTCATTTTAGGATGAGTAGGTGGGGATATTTTAATATTTGGTCTCTCCTAAAGACATTTTGCAAAGATTGTTTTCTTTACACTCCAGAGCCATGCATATGGAGAACTCCTCTTCGGTCTTCTATGCATGTAACGTGGTGTGAACAGCAGGGGGATATCACAGAAAACTAATGACTGAAAATGGTCACCAGCCCAACAAGTACGTGTTTGTGATTAGGAAACAGCCTACCTTCAAGACACTTTATATCCACGTGTTAGAAAATTGTCGTCATGAGCTCATTTGCCATTTTTCTGTCATTTGCCAAAAATCACAACATGGATACAACACTATAAAGTGAACAGTGGCTTTCAACATTGAACAATGCACATCTAAGTCAGTACAAATGGTAGCCGCACTGCTGGTGTTCTGAATTTGGGGCTTCTGGGCAAGGGAGAAGGTACTAGGTACAGATTGTTACTTTTCCCCACACTAAATGTTTTCAGCTGAAAAATCTCCAAGTCCCACACCTCCACAGTACAAAGTTTCTAGGGAAGAAACTTTTGCTCTAGTAACTAGAGAGTAGAAACCCAGTGCTGCAGTTCTAATTACCTACACAGCAGGAAGGAGTGAGAGAGGATAGTTTTGCTTCCCGATTTTCAGCTGGAGTCCTTATTTTCAACCACACACTCTACACTCTTCCCAGTGTCCAAATTCCAAGCCTCTCTGAATTTGGGAGAATAATGTTATTTCTTGAAAAGCTTATGTCTCTGCCTAATTTCAGGTTGTGGCTTTCTCCCTCCTTCTGAATTATCCTCCATCTTATTTCTGTCCAAAAAATTGTTAAAATGTTCATTCCCACAATGTCCATTTTCCTATTTGTCTCTTTATTCTTGCTGATTTGTATTTGTTCCCTTCTTTTACTATATTAGTGCAGACTCAGAAGAGAAAAAAGGAGATAAACATCTGTAATCCGTCTATCTTCTTAAACCATAAGGTCACTCATGACTTTTATAAGAGTAACTAATCACAAAATAAAACAGATGATGGAAACAAGAATGCTAACAACCAGCCTGTGATGATTCTTTGAGTACATATTGTATCCAGGCTCACCATACACAAGATCTCATCTGGTCATCCCATGATTAAACAGTACACAAGCTGGGCATGGTGACTCATGCCTGTAATCTCAGCATTTTGGGGGGCCAAGGTGGGCACCTCACTTGAGGCCAGGAGTTCAAGACCAGCCTGGCCAACATGACAAAATCCTGTCTTTACTAAAAATACAAAAATTAGTCAGGCATAGTGGCACCTGACTGTAATCCCAGCTACTTAGGAAGCTGAGGCACTAGAATTGCTTGAACCTGAGACGCAAAGCTTTCCTAGACCAAACCCAGGGTCAGGCTGCTTAGTCTCACAGCCCAATAATGAGATGCAGGTGACCTGGGAGAGAAGGGAGTTTATTTCTGTAACTGGTTAGAGGGAGAAGACCTGGAAACGATCACCAGATCAACTCAAAATTACAAAGTTTTCCAGAGCTTATATACCTTCTAAGCTATATGTCTATGTGTAAGTGTGCATTCGTCTAGAGACGTAAGTGATTAACTTCCTTTAATCTATTACTAAGATCTGAAGTCTTTCCTCTGGAGCCCCAGTAAATTTAATCTAAATGGATATAGGTGCTGGATTGATTACCCTTATCTTGTCTCCTACTAAATCATAGAGGTTTGTGGAGGCCTGGGGCATTTCTTCAGACCCCTAATAAAACTTGTTTAATCCTAAACGGGTCCCATATTCCTTCATTATTTTGTCATGCTTTAAGGCCCAGGAAAAGCCTAGGCAAAACTCTTGGTGAGCTTTTAATACATTCCAGTCTTTGTATAAAGGCACCGGCTCTATCAGCTTTGAATACTTCACTTAACCACTCAGTCAATGCTGAAAGAGTTGTTACCGAGGCCTGCGTTAGTGAGACTTGGCCTGCCATAAGAGGTTGCAGTGAGATGAGATCACACCACTGCACTCCAGCCTGGGCGACAGAGCAAGACTTTTCCTTAAGAAAAGGACAGAAAGAAATAAAATCAAATAATATATAAGGCATATATTCTTATTCAGATTTGAGGATCAAGAAACTAAGGCTACTGAGCAACATGAAGTAAATTTCCCAGAATACACATATAGTAAATACTGAGCGGAAATGTGTATCTAGGTGTCTCTGGCTCCAAATCTGATGAATGGTCCTCTAAATCACATTGCCTCTTTTCTTCTCAGGTATAAGCTGAAGTCATTCTAATTTTAATCCACATGTTGTCTCAATTTTCAGTGTTCTAAAATATTAACTGAAATTTTGAAGTCTGACTATGAGATATAGAGTAAGCCACAGTATTAATAAAACTACTCCCCGCAAAGAAACCTATTTCAACTACTTTCTCTGTCATAGGAAAGACAAGACTCGGTGATTTTCAGCCAAATGGCTGAAACACGCATTTTCAGTTTAATCTTTCAGAATAATGACTCAATTAACCAGAACACTGAAGCAACCAAGAGTTCTAGGCTGGGCACAGTGACTCACTTTCTGCCCTTAGGGGATTAAATGTTATCACCTATTATCTAAAATGGCACAACTTTCTTAGGTGCTCAGAAAAGTTAATCTTAGGAAAGGGAAAGGTGACTACCAATTTCAACCCATGCTGAATATTAGTATTTTGTATATTCTGCTTTTGCAGAAGAGTTCTTGGAGAAACTGAAATGAGGCTGGGAGCTTATAACAAACCTATGATGTAACTATGATGACTTTCTTCACTTTACAATGAGGAGGCTGAGCCGCAGAGAAGTAGCCCCGGGTCACAGAGCTAATAAGTAGGACAGTCTGGATTCCATTGCAGGAAGTCTGATTCCCCTCCCAGGCCTGCCAACCCACGTGGCTGAAGCCCAAGGTGGAGCAGAGCATATGGGAGATGTTGAGAAAAGTGTTTTGGGACCAAACTGAAGCAGCTTTGGCTTCAGGTTTGTGATTAATTCCACATGAAATGGCTAGCTAAGGAGAAATTTTTGAACATGTGACAAAGCATAAGACATAGTTATTAATGCACCATTCATAAAATGAAAGAGTATACACCTTTGTTTGGGTAAAATACTGCTTAGTCCCCTAAATTTCTGGAACTCTTGCCTTTTTCCCATTTTCTGCCTAAGTCATAGAAACATGAAAGATTACAGAGCAATGAGCACTTCAAATGTAATCCTGGCTTCTGCTTAAAATCCATTCAGCTGCAAGAGAACAGAGAACATTGCTCTCACCCTAACAACATGAAAAAAGTCAAATAACCTTCAAAATTATAACTTTCCTTGAGCTCATTCAGGGGCCCCAGGTGGAATACAAAGGGTGAAAACTCCTCCCAGGATAAATAAGATGCATGACTGTTTCACTTTTGGCAGATCCTGGGAGGAAAAAAAACTACGATAAAAGCAGTTAAGAAAAAAAAAAGCCGTAATTGTAATGAGTTCCGAGAGACTAAATGTGGGCTAACAGAGGACCAGTTAGAAATCCGAGAGCCCTGACACAGGGGAAACTGTTCTCACTCACAAGCTCATTTCTGCAGGCCTCCACTGAACACTAACAGCAAAAACGGAGGAAGGGCCCACAGTTTTTGTCAACAAGAACCCCTCCTTCTTGTCCGCAGCCGTTGTATTAGTCTGTTCTCACATTGCTGTAAGCAATTATGCAAGACCGAATACTTTATGAAGAAAAGAGTTTTAACCGACTCACAGTTCCGCATGGCCAAGGCGGCCTCAGGAAACTTACAGTCATGGCAGAAGATGCCTCCTAGCAGGGTGGCAGGCCAGAAGACTGAACGCAGGCAGGGGGAAATGCCAGAGGCTTATAAAACCATTAGATCTCGTGACAACTTACGATCACGAGAACAGCATGGGGGAACCACCTCCGTGATTCAATTACCTCCGACCGGGCCCCTCCTGACAGGTGAGGATTATGGAAATTACAAATCAAGATGAGATTGAGGTGGGGATACAGCCAAACCATGTCAGCTGTGAAGCCTCCTCTACTTCACCAGATGGTTCTCGCAGAAGCAAAAGCTTTACATGGTAATGGGAGAGAGAGAAAACAGTTCTCAGACTAAATCCCCTGTTTTTCAGAAAGGGGTTAAAGTAAATGTCACCTGTCACTGAAGAGGGGGCGGGTCCTTCCTGTCTCCACTATGAGCCTGGCAGTGAATAACAAGCAGTAGGAGCCTCACTCAGAGACGCTTGGCTGAGGAAGGAGTAAAAGGAGCACAAGCCTTTTGCCCTGCGGGGAGAGGAGGCTCTTGGCTTCAGGATACTGCGCAGATACAGAACAGACATCAGTTACCATTGGGAGGTGAAGGAGGAATAATCTCCCAAACTGTGGGGAAGCAGGGGTGTGGTACAGTGGCTCATGCCAGTAATCCCAACACTTTGGGAGGCTGAGGCAGGCAGATCACTTGAGCCCAGGAGTTCAAGACCAGCCTGGGCAACACAAAGAAACCCTGTTACTACAAAAAAAAAAAAAAAAAAAAAAAAAATTAGCTGGGCATAATGGTATGCACCTGTGGTCCCAGCTACTCAGGAGGCTGAGGTGACAGAATCACTTGAACCTAGGAGGTGGAGGTTGCAGTGAGTCTAGATCGTGCCACTGCACTCCAGCCTGGGCAACAGAACAAGACTCCATCTAAAAAAAAAAAAAAAAAAGAAGAAGATTTGGAGAAAATCTTTGGAAGAAATATCAGATATGTATTAACTAATGAAATTATGAAATTTAGATAAAAGCAACTGTTTTATAATGGATTTAAGGATGAAATGTCAGTGGTGCACATTTTGGTTTCCTGACCTCATTTGCATGGTTCTACAAGTATTGTGATATTTTCGCTTCCAAAGAAAAATGTCCTAAATAGAATGCAATCTTCTAGAAATTTTGATAGCCTGTTATTTTCTAATTCTTTTTGTAGACAAAACTTGCTCTTTTTAAAGTTTGTTATAATCCCGTCACTTTGGGAGGCCAAGATGGGCAGATCACGAGGTCAGGAAATCGAGACCATCCTCAGTAACACAGTGAAACCCCATCTCTACTAAAAATACAAAAAATTAGCTGGGTGTGGTGGCACCCACCTATAGTCCCAGCTACTCCAGAGGCAGAGGCAGGAGAATCGCTCGAACCTGGGAGGCAGAGGTTGCAGCGAGCCAAGATCACGCCACTGCACTCCAGCCTGAACTCTGTCTCAAAAAAAAAAAAAGTTCATTGTATAACTTTTGAAATATTTTACTCAATGAAAATTACTTTTTGAATTTCTGAACATTCCTGAAACAAATCACTCCTCTATTGTTCTCTTTTTCTGGCTGCTGGCTGGTGACCTTTCCTCAATCTATATCATCACACTGAAATAGGGTATAAGTGAAGTTTAAAACCCTCCCTGGAGTAGTTTCCTAAGATCTTCAAAGCTCCCTGCTTCAAACACACCTCTCAACAACCCTCAGTGAGCTGTACATGGCTCATGAAAAGCTAAACCCAATCTGGCCCTTCAGTTTTTTGCCATCTCAACAATAAATTCGTAGTCACCACAAAATCTCTTGTCCAACACTCACACTCCTGATACTTTCAAAGAAAAGCTTTTTATAGTGCCCCAAATTTAGACAATTTTTGTTCCTTAAAGTTTACCAGTAGCAATGTTTGTTTGCTTGTTTTTTGAGATGGAGAAATGAAAGAAATCTAAACTTTTTTGCAAAGTTACTTTGTTTGTTTGTTTGTTTCTTGAGATAGAGTCTCGCTCTGTCACCCAGGCTGGAGTGCAGTGGTGCGATCTCGGCTCACTGCAACCTCCGCCTCTCAGGTTCAAGTGATTCTCCTGTCTCAGCCTCCTGAGTAGCTGGGACTACAGGTGCGTCCCACCATGCCTGGCTAATTTTTTGTATTTTTAGTAGAGAGGGGTTTCATTGTGTTAGCCAGGATGGTCTCCATTAATATTTTAAAAATCCAACTCCAAATGTCTATGGCTTCTCTCCGACCTCAATTACTTGTGATTATTTGTCAAAGAACAGCACAGAGAAATTCAAGAGGGAAACTAGCGTTTCTTGATATTTAGACATAAACATGCCAAATAAACAGCAGTCTTACGTGTGTAATTGGTTTTCTGGTTAAACTAAAGATAAACTGAATTATGATTTATAGAACTACCCAAATAGACAAGGCATCCACTTGCAGTGAAATAGATATTTAATCCAAATTCCTTTAGAACCATTTGGTACATCCAAGTAAAAACCTATGTTAAACCTAGAGAGGGAAGGAGACTCCATTGTGTATTTCTGCTGGCTACGGAATGCCAGCATGTTCCCATGGTGAGATAGGGAGGGTGTTCTGTGATGGCTTTTTCTGGGACAGTTCTAACAACTTAGGTTTTCTTTTCATAGTCTTGTCTCCATAAATGTGGCTGTAAATATCAAACTATAAATTATAAATTAGTATTCCATATAAATTGTGAATTCATGCAATATTAAGTAGGTATTGCTGTTCATAATTAGAACTCACACGTAGTAAATCTCATTGAGCACAAGAAAGTAACAGTTTCTGAGATGCATAGAATGAATCATGTTTGTTTCTGGTCTCCAGAATTATGCACAGCTCTCAATCTAAATCAATAGTTAATTTACTGAGTGACCTGCAGCTAATATCTGATTAATGACCCTTAATTACCAGGAAGCACTTTAAAAATATGAAGAGCTGTATAAATATTAAGGATATTATCCTCAGCAGTGTCTCTAGTGCTTTATTACAGACAGGGCAAACAGCTATTTCCCATCTACCTTTACGTTTATTCTCTCTTGCCATGAACAATTCATTCTCTCTTGTAACCTTATCTTCATATCTTTGCCACTCAGAACTACCATCCAGTGCTGGAAGAGTGTGTAGTATCTGTGCATGCTGCGCTATAGGTGAGTGTTTTGACAGCTTGCCAAGCCATGGAGTGTGCTTAGAAAAATACATAAAGAATAAAATACATGAGAGAGAACAGGAAATTATCCATAAATGGCATTATCTACCAACAGGTAATTAACCTGCCTCTCCTGGAGAGAACCAGATAAGATACCTCACAGAAAGAAAAAAATAGGATTATAAGCAAGGGCAAATTTAGTTAAATTTAGCTACTCTGAATATAAAATACAGCATTCTAAATTACAAAAATATGAATGCTGCTAAGGTAAGTTATTGTCACTCTGTAATGCAGATGTTAGCCGCTCCTAGATAACCCCACTTGCCATCTGTTTTGCTCAACCTTGACCCAAACACAGAAAAGCCTCTCTTCAAATTTCCTCAAAAGAATGCACTAAAATGCCCTAAAGGAAGAGTGAGAAATGTCAGTTTCACTGATGATTATTCTGTTGGGGAGTTTTAGGGCAGAAGCTGAGAAAAGGGAGTTAACAGCGCACAGACAATGACCAACTTGATCATTTACAGAGCACGTCTCTTACCTTAAATCTTCTAACTGCCAAGCTACCATGGAGCTTCCTACTCTGGATCCCCTTCTTCCTTTGCACCCACCTTGTTGATGCCGTCCCTTTCCCTCTGTGATCCATACAAGTTTCCTTTCTTGTATTAGACCTTGTGGTTAAGGGACTGTCTTTTACTACCTGGACATGCCCATTGGGTCTCACTCTCCATACCAAGAAACTTATTGAATTTTTTTCTAAATAAAAAAGTGCTCTTTGCAAGAGAAATTCTGGCAAATAAACTTCTATTTATCTGATTAATCTCTTTTAGAGATGGAGCTAAAACACCAATTTGTTTCAGTTAATCTAAAAGAGAAATTGAACCACTATGACATGGTTTCTAAAAGAAAGGTTGATTTCTGCTTTGAATATCCCCACTATTCCCCCTCCTTCTGCTTCCCCGTTAGTGAAATTTCAGAATGGAATGGAAAAATAACCACTGTGAAATAAAACCTAGGCAGCTTGGCAAAAAGAACAAGTGAAGCTGCGTGCCACTTCAACCCCTAGTCCTCGGCTCTGAAACAGTCTTGTTTCAGAGCTCATTTCAGAAGGAAGGCAAAGACATGCCTTCCATTTGTGGACTTAAAAGGGGAATGTTCTACTGTTGATTTCTGGGAAGCATTTCGGAAGAGAGCTACTCTGGGAAACAAGTGCCACATGTCACTATCGAATTGTTATTCAAGCATTCCTATGGGTAACACAAAATCACTTTTATTTGATATTATTAAACCTGACAGGAAATGACCCACAAGTTCTTTATTTCCATTTGTGCGTCACTCCACTCATCCTCCACAACAGATCCTCCATTATCCCAAATTCAATTAAAACTACAACCAGATATTACACACAGACTGTGCCTGGAGAAACCAGCATGTGGCAGTTATGACAAGCTTAGAGCTGGTGAGGTCCCAGCCACACTTCCAGCTATGGTCAAGTTTCTAAATCCCTCTGCTCCTCATTATTCCATCTACTTAATAGACATCATACAAGATGGACCCCCAACTTACAATGGTTCAACTTTACAGTGGTCCAAAAGCAATTTTCATCCAGTATGCTCCTCAACTTATGATGGGGTTACATCCCAGTAAACCTATCATAAACTGAAAATATGTCAAAGGTGCATTTTCGACTTACTATATCTTCACTTTATAATAGGTTAATCTGGATGTAACCCCATGGTAAGTTGTAGTGTACTGTTAATTATGTACTACTAAAGTCAAAGGGTTGTATTAAGATTTAAAATATGATAATATGTAGAAAATACTTAACACCCCCCTTCAAAAAAAAACAGTGGATATGAAATAAATACCAAATGTTATTACTACTGTGGCTGATATCAGTTGACTCCTCCTCCCAGATCAATTACAGAGCAAAAGAGGCCACAGGACAATCTGTTCTACAAACCCTCCTCCAAAGCCATACCCTGAGAGACAGCAATGGCACCTACCCCAATCTAATCCCTCCACTATCTCTCAAAAATGATAATTAAGGTCTTAGCCCAGCAACTGCAAAGCATTGCAACCCCTGCTAACAGTCATAAAGAATTACAGATAAGAAACACATGAGCATTGTAGTGCTGCCTTAACTTTCCCTAGTTAATTAGTTGTAAACGAATGGGTTCCATGCCAAACCAGAAGGAAGTTGTTTCAAGATAAAATTCTGTGAGGAGACAAGTTTCCCTAGCCCAACACATTCAACACCTTATAGGCATCCATGAGACTCAGGTGTCTATCTTATAACAAAACCTACAGGACTGTCTTTAATTCAGCTGGTCCAAAAGTTGGCTTAAGAATTAAAGGCCACATCTTTGATATGTACATTTTACTATTCATATTTATAAAACATGAACTTCACAAGGCTAGTAAATTTTGATAATAGTTAATAATTTCTCCTTACTATGAAATTGCAGAACATTCTCAAAAAATAATTTTTTAATAGGCCGTAGGCTGAATTCTCATCTAATGTCTTATGTAGTTCTTGTTTCATGCTATCCATGGTGGGGAATCTCCCTCTTAATCCTAGGCCTGATTCAACAAGCTTTGACTCAAAGTACCGAGTTTATGAATTGATTTCAGCACGTGCACATAGTGAATGGCAGCAGAGGCTTGGGCGAAGATGTGGGCTTATCTGCTGTTCACTAACCCTCAGCAACACCTGCTCGAGCTTCTTTTCACTAGGGAAGCTGGTGTCTGCTTGAGGATCTCCCTCTTGAATAGACCAAGAACTCTGGGAAATCTGAGGCTAAGACGTCAGTCCAATTTCTGCATCCAATTATGGAGGGCCAGAAAATCAATGGGTTATGGCCATTGCTTCTCCCTGACATGAAGATAGCACTGGTCCCCTGATGATACAGCAATTCAGAGGATCACATGGATCTTTGAAGGAGAATAATCCGTTATAATATATCTTCAGCAGAGAGCATATATGGAGGCATTCTCTCAACAAATAGTTATTAATTGCCCATAGATATGGGGGAATATTTGTTTTATCCCCGTTGGTGATTGGGCAGCATTGTCTCTACTCTCCTGGCACTGATTCTCTGATGACAAGCAGAGTGTGCTCAAGGAGCCCTGACATCTGAGTCTCAGTCACCAAAAAGCAGCAGGGCCAATGCTTCTAGGATAAAGTCACGTTTGAGCTCATGTTCTCTTTCCTAATGTTCCTCTGGCATGTTTTCTATATATTTTTTTTTAATTTGCTACATTTAATTCATTTTCTCTGTTTAGATTTTTGAAAAATAATAGCTATTAGAAAACAGTCACGCCTGTAATCCCAGCACTTCGGGAGGCCAAGGTGGGCGAATAACGAGGTCAGGAGATCGAGACCATCCTGATCAACATGGGTGAAACTCTGTCTCTACTAAAAACACAAAAATTAGCTGGGCATAGTGGCACATGCCTGTAGTCCCAGCTACTTAGGGGGCTGAGACAGGAGAATTGGTTGAACCCAGGAGGTGGAAGTTGCAGTCAGCCAATATCATGCCACTGCACTCCAGCCTGGTCGACTCAGTGAGACTCCAGCCATCTCAAAAAATAAAAAATAAAAATACAGAACACACAAATCTGCCTAGTGCCTACTTTGAGCTTACAATACACTCAGTGTCATTTGACAAAGAAATATTACCAACTGCAGAGAAACATTTGGATGTTTCCAAGCCCTGCAGGTACCCACTGGCCCCATCTTATAAAGGTTTTCAGTTTCGCCCACATAGCGTTAACCCGTAGAGCTTGCTCTAAGTCAGACTCCAGAAATAACACTGAGAGACTGACAGCAACTTTCTTAAAAGGCTTGAGGTACAAAGGTGGCAAGGACTACCTACAGTCCCATGACCCAGTTACAACATCATTTCATGCTCATGTGCCTTTAAATCCAGAATCTCATTTTATTCCAACTGCCAATCAGCCCTGCTGAACAGCAACAGTGTGGAGGGTAATTACAGTGAAAGGCAACAGCTCACCATGGGCCCTGGGAGCTCAGGACAATTTGTAACCACTTCTGTCACCTCCTGAAGCACACACATTCTCCTGGGAAGAACAGGAGAGTGGGAGAAAACGAGGGTCTTTAGTGCTAGGAAGCAGCTCTGCTCCCATCTGACTCTGCATTTGAAAGGCCAGATGGGGAGGACCTGGAGCTTTCCCTCTGACTGTACTGGCCTCATGCACCATCCAGGTTATCTCAGCAGGAGCCAAAGAGCCACAGAGAGCCTACCTGGAAGACAGCAGGCATTAAGAATGCATCTGTTTCGCCAGCTCAGCACGGCAGCATGGCTGGAGATAAACATATTTGGCAAACAGCACAGTAACTGCTGTTACCATGTAGGGACACAATGGTGCTTGAGAAACATGAATAAATTACTTGGACTATGAAAATCAAGAGTCATAACTACAGAGAGACTGGTGGCTTGACAATGGATGGCAGCAGTGGTTGAAATGAACTGAACAGCTCATCTTTAAGAGCACGGGATGAGGTTTTTTTTTTTTCCCTTCCTGGGAAGCTTTGAAGAAATGGAACAACAGGAAGGCCAAGGTCTCTATTCTCTGCTCATAGTTACACAAGCTATGCTGCCAGCAGGCACCCAGGCTGAGGCAGAGTGAAGGGATTAAAGGCCTCTGTCTCCAGATCCAAAAATAGGCCTTTGCATTCAATGTGCAATGCATTTAGCAATGTTATTTCTTCTGAACATTCGCTTTCCATTTCAAGTCAGATCCCATGATCTTGGTAGAACTTTGCAATCTCTCGCTCAATGGCAGAATTCAACACAGGGTGAAAAGAATTTCAACATGGGCGGATTGATGAAGTTTTCTCTTAAGACAGAAGTCAATTCAAAAGTTGGTGGATTTATTAGTCTGTTTTCATACTGCTTTAAAGAAACACCTGAGACTGGGTAGTTTATATATGAAACAGGTTGAATTGACTCCTAATTCCACATGGCTGGGGAGGCCTAAGGAAACTTACAATTATGGTGGAAGGGGAAGGAGACACCTGACAAGGTGGCAGGAGAGAGTGTGTGTGAAGGAGGAACTGTCCAATATTTATAAAACCAGATCTTGCGAGAACTCACACACTATCACCAGAACAGCATGGAGGAACCACCCTCATGATCCAATCATCTCCCTCCCTGACAAATGGGGATTACAGGTCCCTCCCTCAACACTCAGGAATTACAATTCAAGATAAGATTTGAGTGGGGACACAGAGCAAAATCAGATCAGTGGAGGTTGGGACCTACAACCTAATGAATTTGGGGGATGTGTGGGTGTGTGTGTGTGTGTATATAGAGAGAAAGTGTGTGTATATCCCTACTATTTTTATTGGATCAAAGGAGAGACTTAGCTATTCAGATCACTGATGAAGTATTAAAACTTTCTAGTTGAAACAGTGTCAGTTAACTCCATTCATCATACATTAAATTAATTATGTATCCTTTAGTTTCAGGATAGGAATTTCTAGAAGCCCTTCAGTCTGGTCACTGCCCACAAAATGGCTGCAAAGCTATTCCCTGATATATTCCAGCTCCCTCCATAGAAGCCACTTTTTCAAGACTACTTCTTTTCTTTGGGACTGATTTTGCTATTTTGCCAGGGACATCTGCTCCAAACTCCCTGCTCATTATTCCTTCTGCCAAAGGTGAATTACTTTTCTAGAATATCCATTAGCACTTGTTAACACAATGTAAGATACTTAGAATGAGCCAAAATGATAGCAAGTGCTCAAGAAATGTTACCTTATTATCCACATGACAACTTTGAAAGGTGTATATTACTGCAATATTTCTGGAGAGGTTATGAGGCCATATAGAGAGTAAATGGAAAAAGCATATTTTTTGTTGCTGTTGTTGTTTTGTTTGTTTGAGACAAGGTCTGGTTCTGTTACCCAGGCTGGAGTGCAGTGGTGCAACCTCGGCTCACTGCAACCGACTCCTGGGCTCAAGCCATCCTCCCACCTCAGCCTCCTGAGTAGCTGAGACTACAGGCATGTGCCACAATGCCTGGCAAGATTTTGCATTTTTTGTAGGAGGGGGTTTTGCCATATAGCCTAAGCTGGTCTCAAACTTTTGAGCTTAAGTGATGTGCTTTCCTCAGCCTCCCACAGTGCTGAGATTTCAGGCATGAGCCACAGTTCCTGGCAAAATGTCCATTTTAAACTTAGAAATATTATCCAGAGCCTGTGGTCTTGCCACACCTCACACTGAGATAGTTCAGTGACACAACTAGATATTTGACCTAAGCCTTGATCAACCCCTGGACATAATTAAAAGCCAAGCAATGTAATAGCAACAATTGAGGATAATAGTTACAAGTATAAAATTTTGTGTTTCTCTGCTATAAAGCCAAAAACACCCCCTACCTCAAGCCTTTCCAAAGAGAAATGAGTATTTTTTTTTCATGGCTTCTGCATGTAAAGCATGGAGAGAAAAGGAACAAAGTAAGAAAAGTGAGCCAGGAAGGGTTGAGACTATGACAGCTGTGGAGAAGAGAACTTCTCGTTTTTCTTAAGGGAAAAGGTGTCTTAAACTTTAATCATTCTTAAAATAAATCCTACACTGCATGCTTTTGTTTCTTTTTCTTTTTGTTTTATATTTGAGTTTTGCTGAAGACTTTTAAGATTTTTTTCCTAATGACTACATTCATATCTACAACTTTGCATAGTATATTTAATCCTTTGTTTTGTTTAAGGAATAGAAGTTTTTTTTAATTGTCATAAGCTATGAATAATTCCTTTATGTGTTCTGCTGCAGGGATCCTTCTTAAATAAATCTTGCCTATTCAAAGTCACAATGGTATATTTGTTGCAGTAGCAATTAATTCCAGACAATGACCGAAGATGAAATTAGCACATATGTTTCACCTTTCCTTTTGCCTCCCTCTACTCTGCTTCCTCATTTAGCTGATTATATTGTCTTTTCAGTGCTTGCTCTGTAACAGTAAGTATACTTGTACCTTAGCCAGTGGATTACCAAGGTTGAGGCTATGGGAGCTGTCCATGCCAGATGCTGTTAATAAGAATGTGTGTTGTTCTTTAGAAAATTTTAAAACAATAATAAAACCATCTCTAAGTCAATCTGATCATTATTACTATCATGCACCAATAATATAATATAAGTGATAAAATAGTCTTCCTTGTAACAGCAGTCCACCCCACCGTCACCTTCCCCCGTGTATGCCTCAGTCAGGCACTTCACTGGCTTTATCTGCACTCTTTTCCACTGTATCAGGTAAGAAACACAGAAAAATAGTAATAAGCCATTCTTCTCTTCCTTTATCCCTTTTCTATATTTGTCGGAATTTATAACATTTGTGTTATAGTCTACAGCCATACTCCCCATGTTTGGTTTTGTGAAATTATATGGATTCAGTGCCTTCCACAAATAACTGTTTTTATATATTAACACTTATCTCCATTTTAGGTGAAATTTTCCTGGGATAGCATACGCTTTCAAGTGATAGGTTTTTTAATCCATAAAATATGCTAAATGCACACATTTTTATGAAGGATTGTCTCCATTTTTCCTCTTTGGGGCATGGATGATGTATATCACCTTTGCCTGCATAGTTTTTTTCTCTAACCTTTTAACTCTTTGCTTACATTTCAATGTGCACAATTTTATCATGTCTCTTTCTGTGTTTTCATCAATGTCTCATCTCTGTTATGCTGCTAATAGTGTTGCGTTTGGTGATGCAGTGGCTTTATTATTTTTTGTTTAGCTTTTGCTTTTACTTTTTCCTGATCTCTGCCAGTCCACATTTCATCTCCCCGTACTCTGTAACCACCTCTCCCTTAGCCCTTATGTTTCTGCCTAGTACTTTTACTACATTAGAGTGGTTGTCTAGTTAATTTTTTAATGAATGCTGAAATGTCTGCTGACAATTTTCATCTGCAATGTATTTTCAGTATATATTCTTCATAAACAATTTGTTTCTTTCTCCTTTCTCGTTTTTATAGTAATGACTTTATGTCTATGCTGATTTCTTTTTAATTTTTCATCTTTGATTATGGTAATTTTTTTCATAAACCAGTTATACATATGAGGGTCATGTGGGGAAGGAGCCAGGTCAGGGTTAAGGACAGAAATTTTTCTTATATCCCATATTAACATCCATTAGCTCTTTGAGAATTTAATTTTCCCAGGCATAAAGTTAGTCACTTGTAGGGATATTAATAATGTAAAAACCCCTGCAGTTCCAACACGATCTCCAGAAACATACCCTGCATCATTCAATTGTATTACCAATACAACTCTTCAGCTGGCCCCCTTCTCAATTCTCAGAACAAAATCAAGCCAAGGGAAAACGTCCATGACAGCCAATGAGCCTGTTTCCAATTTCCAAACAGAGGCTTTAGTTTTGCTTGTCTAAGTGAGGCCCCTAACTTTAAAGAGCACACATATTTCTGAGATCTACCTACATGAACTGTCTAATTTCTCATATCCCTCTGTTTGATTGCCATCATCATTATACTACTCTGCTTTACTCTGTTATTTAGAATGTATGTTATCTCCCACTTTTATTGGAGGCAGATATTATATTTTTATTCATCATTCGTTTTTGCTCTTTTTGGGCAAGTCAAAAGGAGAGGAGGGAAATGCCAGGTCTATAGTACCATCTTCAAAATGGAAGTCACAGGATCTTCTTATGAAAGAACCAATTTTGCAACTAAAAATGACACTTAAAGAGCAATAAAAAGAAACGGAGAAGAAAGAGATTCAACTACCCAGTAGAAAATCTGCTCTTCAAAAAGAAAACCATAGTAGTCACTATACATTCTTGGGTTCTTATTTGCTATTTCTTTCAGAAAATGCATGACTAAATCATCTCATTTGGCGTAACTTGTTAACAAGGAGGTCATTTTACTTCAGTCCCAGAGATCTGTAATTGCAACATATACTAGAAACCAATAACAAGTGTCATTTTTAAAGCTTTCTCTTAATAGCAATGAGACTATGACTTATCCAAAGTATTAAATATATTGTTTTTTATTTAAAAATAAAGTTATAAAGTGGAAACTCATTATTCACCAGAGAAAAATAACCAGCTTACACACGTTGACAGTCAGCTTTTTTTATTTGTGGGTGGCAGAAAGACTGGTGAGACAAGAGAATTTTGACTGCTGAAAGCATCACAAAATCAGCTGTCACACTTGACATTAAAGTTAATTGTCGATAAATGGAATCTTCTGACAGATTTTGTGTAGCCAATAATTTAGTAAAAGTGCTCTGCTTTGGAAAGCCAAGAATGTCAGCTAAAGGTCAGCTCCCAGGGTATCAAAATGCCCCCTTTCTGTAACAGAATGTTAAAATTGGACTATTCCTGCTTCAGTCTAAAACTGAAGAAAGCAAACAAGTGTTCCTGCATTCCAAAGTAAAGGGCAAGACCACTTCTGCAGAACTTGCAAAGCAAATAAAAGAAGCCAGTTTTGCCATGATTCACTCATCAACCATCTTGAGGGTATAAAAGGATTAAAGTTAAAATGGGAAGAATTATTCCAGAAAGTTATAAGGTGCTATAATACTTTCTCTTTCCATCACAGAAGACGGGAAGCGGGCAAGTAAAAGAAGCTTCTAGTGACCTGCTATGGGGGTTTGATCTTGACCACCTGGTATATGTAGTGTGCAAGACTGATGTCAGACCGTGCCTGAAAAAGTCCAAAGTAAGAATCTGAAACTTATAGTCACAGGGTAGAAAACTACACTGGGAACAAAGTGCTCTTCTTTGCGAGACAAGGGCAGGTGAGTGTTTTCTGTGTGAGATATGGGTCACATGGAGAAGAAAATCTAGCTGGAGCAATCTTAAAGAGGACTGACGGGAAGATTCTCTGTGATTGACTGCTGAATATCCCAGAGGCTGAGGCTCAATTCATAAGAATTACAAATAGAGAGCTCCAGTGGGAGTATTTCTATGGCAGCTACAATAATAGCACCTGAAAGAAAGGTAATCATCCTTGGAGTTCTGCCATAGAAGGTACCAGATTTCATTTCCCATTCAGAGGCAACTACTGTTTAACATCACCATAGATTCACTTTACTTATTCTAGAACTTCATGTAAATGAATTTACATAGTACATACTCTTTGGTGTCTGGCATATTTTGCTCAGAATAATGTTTCCAAGATTCATCCATAATGTTGCATGTATCCAGGGGTTATTTTTTCTTATTACTGAATATATTCCATTGCATAAACACAGTTCAGTATATTTATCTAGAAGTTCTACAGATTTTGTTTCTACATTTAAGTCGGCTGTTTTCCAATTTGAGTGGTTTTATGTATGGTGCAAACTATGGATTGAAGTTCATTTTTTTTTCATACAGCTATCCAGTTGTTCCTGAAAAGGTTTTTGAAAAGACTCTCATTTTCTCAGTGAATTATCCAACAACTTTTGTTACACAACAAATTACCACAAAAAATAGTGACTTAAAATAATTTTTATTTTGCTCACTATTTTGTGTTGGGAATTCAAAAAAAAAAGCTCCATTGGGCAATTCTTACTTGGGGTTTTTCCATCTGGCTGCAGTCAGGTGTTGCATGGCACTGCAATAATCTGAAGCCTCAACTGGGCGGGATGTCAAACAAGTCTTCCTCTAGTGCCTGGCATGCTGGCTGGTTGCTGGGAGCTCAGGTGAGGGTGTCGGTCAAAGTGTCCACAGGATGGCAATCAGAGGGTACTCAAATTTCTTACATAATCATTGGCTTTCCCCAAAAAAAGACTGACCTAAAAGAATCTGGCAGAAGGTGTGTGGCCATTCATGACCTACTCTCAGAAATTACATTGTGTCACTTCCATATTCTTTTGGTCGGAGAAATCACAAGCCTGTTTAGATTCAAGAGAACCCTACATCCTGAGAAGAAGTATATCTAAGAATTTACGGTCATCTTTAAAACCACAATACCATATATGTGTAGATTTCTTTCTGGGCTCTAATCTGTTTTATTGATCTACAATATTTGTCTGCCCTAATGTCACTAGCAATATCTTAATTTCAGTAATTTAGAGTAAGTCTTGAAATCAGATAGTATAAGCTCCTCATTGTTAAAATTGTTTTGGCTATCCTAAGTTCTTTGCATTTCCATATAAATCAGCTTGTCAGTTTCTGTTAAATTTTTAAAAACCTGCTTAGATTTCGATTGGCATTGTATTAAATCTATAGAACAATATGGAAAGAATTGATTTCTTAACAATATTAAATCTTGCAATCCATAAATAGTATATTTCTCCATGCATTTAGGTCTTCTTTTATTCATTGCAGCGATCTTTTGTTTTGTTTTGTTTTCATGTAAACATTTATATGTCTTTCATTAAACTTATTCCTATGTACTTTATATTTTTTCATGCTACTAATTGTTAGAATTGACTTCTAATTTCATTTTCCTATTTTTCATTGTTTGCATACAGAAAAGCAATTGTCTTTGTATATTGACCTTGAACCCTGCAACCTGGCTAAATTCACGTATTAATTCTAATGCCTCCAATATAATGTTGAAAAAAAGTTTTAAGAGTAAGTGTCTTTGCCTTGTTCCCAAACATAGGGATCTAACTTGAAATTTTTGGTAATTATTTCTCCGTGGCTTTTCTGCCTCAATCCTACCCTTCATTCTTTCAGGGACACCAGTCACACATAAAATTGTTTATTGTTGTTGATTGTTGTTGCTCCACAAATTTCTTAGTCTGTTTCTTTTTTTAGGTTCTTTTCCTCTAATTTGATTTGGATAAGTCACTTTCTTCTACAGTTCTCAGTCTGCTATTAAGCTCATCCAATGAATTTTTCATATTATATATTTCATATTTTTTAGTTCTTGTGTTTCCAGTTGGTTTTTACCTTTTTAATATCAATTTATTTACTGAAATAATCTACTTATTAATTATGATCATTTAAATGACCTTTTCCTTTAAATCATTGAATGTATTTATAATAGCTCTTAAGTTATTTTCTGCTAATTCCAACATTTCTGTCATCTCTCATATGTTTCAATTGATTATTTTCTTCTGCATATTATAAGGCATATTTTCCTACTTCTTTCTGTAAGATCAGAGTAGCCCTACCTTTGAGTTGTGACCTTTCAAAGGTTTGAATTGAATGTCAGCAGTTTCAGCAAAATATCTCTACTTTGATTGGTCAGAACTCTAATGCCACTCTGAACTCTGTGATCTCCAAATACTCAAGTCAGTTCAGATTCCCAAATAGCTGTTTGCTGCCAGATCTTGCATACTCTCTGTAAGTGCAGCTTAGTATTTGACCAAAGGTTCAAGGAGCGCTCTGTGCAGATATCTGAAGCTTTTTTTCTATACAGCTCCCCCCGTTTCAGGCATCCTTCTCTGCAAGTTCAAGCCCTGAACTCCACCTTCTCAGTTCAGGGAGACTCTTGTGCTTTACTTGGGTTTTACATTCTGCACCATAATCTGAAAGGGCCTTCAGTGAGAAAGGCAGAATAATCACGGAACTCATGGGTTTTCTTTTTCTCAAGGATTACAGTCCATTGCTGTCTGGTACCCATAATCTGAAAACAGTTGCTTCATATACATTTGTCTAGATTTCCAGTTGATTAGGTTGGGAGAACTAGTCAAGTGCCAGTTACCCTCATGGCTGGAAGGCCCATTGACATTTTACTATCCAAGAGTGCCTGGAGACATATTAGAAGCTAGATAAGATTTCATCCCAGTTGCAGAAATTAAATATCAACAGTGTTTGAAAGGAAAATAATGAGAAAAAATAAAATTTTCTACTTGCATCCTATAGAGTTCAACTCATTCAATATGCCAATCACATTACCATTTCAGAAACGTGTGTGTGTGTGTGTGTGTGTTTGTGTTTATGTGTGTATATAGTATAAGAAAGAGGGGCTGAGTGCTGTAGTTCATGCCTGTAATCCTAGCATTTTGGAAGGCGGAGGCAGGTGGATCACTTGAGGTCAGAAGTTCAAGACCAGCCTGGCCGACATGGTCAAACCCTGTCTCCCTTAAAAACACAAAAAGTTAGCCGGGCATGGTGGTAGGCTCCTGTAATCCCAGCTACCAGGGAGGCTGAGACACAAGAATGGCTTGAACCCAGGAGGCGAAGGTTGCAGTGAGCAGAGATCATACCACTGCACTCCAATCTGGTAAAAGAGCAAGACTCCATCTCAAAGAAAGAAAGAAAAAAAAAAAGAGGGTATATTTGGGGAGCACTAATAATGCCCATTAATTCAGAAATGGAGAAAATAGTGACCTGTAAAAACTTTGGTTGTAGAGGAAGTTAGAGCTTGTTGGCACTGGAGGAGCCCTGAGTTTGGGTTCAGTCCCAACTTTGTTTCTTATTAGCATTATTGAGCAAGTAATTTAACCCCTCAAAGTCATCGTCCCCTACAAATATGGCTAGATTATAACACTGGCCCCTCCTTTTTTCATGAGTACCAGATGTGAACATCCTCTCATTCTCATTTATAAAGAGTTTATTATAAACTGATTTAGGAACTATATGATGTAGAAGAAGAAAACCTGTATCCTATAGCATGGATGTTGCCAGCTCTGTCTTCTCTAAGTATATATAATAATAATAGCCGCTCCCGTTTGTTCAGTGTCTGCTATATGTCTGACACCGTTTTGGAGATTTTAGCTTATTTACGCTCTACAGCAAACTTGAGTGACAGGTATTAACACCCCAATTTTGCAAATCAGGGAACCAAGGCTAAAGAAAATTAAGAAACTAGCTCAATGTCAAACAGCAAATCAAAAAAAAAAAAAAAACAAAACACAGACTCTTGTGTCTATAAAATCTAGGTTTTTCCTGTTAGACCACATTGACCATGGACAATCATCATATCTCTAGGCCTCACAGCTGTTTTCCATGAGATGAGAATTTTTGAACCATATGGTAGTATTATTATTCCTTCTCTTTTAACATGCACAATCATTACATATTTTTCTAATCTTATTAAACCCCAGGCATGAAGAAGCCCAATCTAATTCCGAGTCCATATAATTTGGAAATGCTGAATTCTAGGAGGATATTTGGCCTGGTCTTCATATTCAACTTCTGATCTGTTATCAATAAATGCTTCAACCTCACCGTGATTTTAACTTATTTGAATCAATTACACAGGCCTTGATGCTCAATATTTTTTCTCCTCCGTGCTGGTCATATATGCAGTGCATTACTAGCTGCATCATCTGTCCTTACTTGTCATGGAGGTTGAGAAAATATACACTAGGTATGAATACTTTAAGAAGAGCCCCCCTGTTTATTCTGGTAAGCTGCCTTTTCACTGAGATGGTCTGAGAAACCGTATCGTGCATCTGTTTCTGCACAGCTCAGCTCACATTGCAGACAGACATTATTTTACCCTATGCTCATTAGTACTAATCATCACTTTTATCTCTTTACTTTTAATTCCGTGCAATCCAGGCCAGAAACATTACCAGTTTCCAATTGTAACTTGGGAGTTGGCCTGAGAAGTGAGGAAAGGGAAACCCTTCACCTCTACGTTGTCATAAAATGGGAACATGGTGAGAGGAAGAATATACTCTGCCTTCTAAATGGAAGCAAGAGGCTAGGCTTGAAGATACAGATCACTCCACAAGCATTAGTGGAAAGAGGAGGACATACTGAAATAAGCACATCAAATATACCAATCACGGGACATTCCCTCCACCTTCTAGCAATCACCACACTCAGGTACTAATGGTATGGCTGGAATTGCTCTGTGCTTATGAAAGACATAGAAGAAAAGAAAGAGCATCCAACTCCAAGCCTAGTGAGCTTTCTGTATGATGGGTTTGGAGAGAGGAGGGAGCTGCTCCCAAATGTTTTTACTTGTAGGGAAATGATGAAGTACTAACTGCTTTTTCAGGGCAGACATTCCCCTGGCACAAGCTGGAGACCCAGTAGGGACTTCAACCTCAAGGCTCTTTTTGGTCCAAAAAGTCTTTGATATTTTCTAACTTCAGGGTCTCTAAGGGTGATGAGAAATTGATGAGTAGTAATGTGATAACTTGGCTGTCACTTTCAAATCATTAATTTCACTCCCTGATTATCAACTACATGGTCTTAACACATTTAACAAATTAATGTGTCACTACTGGTCAGTTACTCATCACCCTTGGAGACCTAAAGATAGGGAATATCAAGGGCATTTTGGACCAGAAAATCATTTGGCTAAAATGCAATCTTTGAAGGCACTCTGCCTTCTACAGAAACTCACTCAATCTCTGCCTCCCACTTGACCTCTTTTTTAATCTCTTGAATTTAAAATGTATGCAGCATCACTTCACTGCATGACTGAAGATTCCAAACTCTGAAATGTAATCATATGCAAAATGTTAGTAGGGCAAAAGATCAAGGACCTGTATAAGACAATTTGACACATGCAGAAGCCAAGTCAGAAAGGCCAAGGCAGAAAATAAATTGCAACTAGCAAGGGCATACAGGAGCAGCTGGGCCATGCTTTGTAAACACATTAGCCGTGTGAGCAAAGTATAGACTCCTTAATTATTGTGTTGGGAAAGGCAATAAAACAATAGAAAACAGCAAAATCGTGGAGATATTAAACATTTCCCCCTTCATAAGACATATATTAAGTGCCGAGATAGTTTGACTTAATTGTTGACAAAAACAAAAAAGACTTCAATAACTAGAGGCCTAATTCTTACTGTACTTGAATCAAAAAGGAAAGTCAGACTGATGAGAAAATACTTTATCAACACCCTACTGGACATTTCTGAATGTCTCAAAATCACTACAAACTCAATCCATTCAAACAAAATTCATCATATTTTCATAGAAAATTATCCCACTCCCAAAAATATTTGCTTTCACTGCCAATGGCACTGCCATTCATTTTCCCAGATTGTCAAACCTTAAAACTTCTGAGTTATCTTTGATTCATTTCCCTCCCATACTTAATGTTTATTGTCACCAACTTCAAGGTTTTTTTGTTGTTTTTTCTTCAAAACATCTCTTGATTGACTTCTTTCTCTGCATCAATTGCTTCATATTAATGTTTCATCTCACAATTTAACTCTTACACCATTTCTGGTTGCTCTCGGGATCCACTTATTTTATACACCACATTTATTGTTGCAATTTTCCAAAACCAAGAAAGTTCTCTGCTTTCTGTGTCATCAACTCTTTGCCCACCAGCATAGTTCTACACAAGTTATAAAATCTTAGGTGATGTGATTTTCCACCTCAATCCCCTCATCTCTAGTCACCAAACCTCTTAGAATTTCCAATTCTTGCCCCCATCAAAGCCATACTATTTTTCTCAAGGACCCAAAACAGACACAAACACTGAATATAAACTCTGTTTAGACCCAGACTCTGGGGGCCTCAAGCATCAAAGTTCTGATTCTCACTAGCCACATGGACACCTCTGAGTTTGGGGATTGAAAATAAAAGGAGAGAGCAACAGCGCTGACACTTTAAGCAGAATTTAGCTTGGGCCATTGTGCATGCTTTTCTTACAAGATAAGTAACACTGTCTTATATGCCCAAAAACCTGTGTTCTTGACAACTTCATACAATAAAGGTTTGTTTCTGTCTCATGCCACAGTCCAATGTTAGTCCATGGTGGAGAGTTGGACAGTAAGAAGTGGGGAGCAGTGGATAACAGGAGAACTCAGGCACCCAGACACCTTGAACCTTGAAGTGCTGCTACTTTCAATGTGACTTTCAAGGCTGCTGAAAAACAAGAAGAGAGAAGAAATGGGGATCATGCCCAGGAGCTTTACATGGGCCAGGCCTGGAAGTGGCCTATATCACTTTCACCCATATTCTAACAGACAGATAGTCAAATGGCCCCAAACTAACTTCCAGGGATCCGGAAAATATTGTTCAGCTATGAGTCCAGGAAGGAGAAGAAAAACACAGATAGTTTTTAAGAACCAGCATTTTCTGCTCATCACCCAAGTTTCAACTCCTTTCTGGCTACCTAGGAACTGTGAAAGGAAAATAAAAATCCCAGGACCTCAAACTCACTATGCCAAAGGGAAAGGTTGAGCTTGGAAGCTGAATCATGCAAAAAAATCTGCCTTTTCTTTTGTTCCTAAAAAAAATAGCTGCAGATAGAAAGCCACAGCTCTCTACAGGTAGCCTCCCTCACCCCGGCAATGTAAATTAACAGCTTATCTTCATGGTACAGGAAAAGAGGAGACCAGAAATCATCCCCTCCCCCTGCCCATCCTGTAAAGTGCAGATTTACTGAGCACCAGATGAATACAAAATTGACTGTTTCCTTTACCCCTCCTTTTCATGCAACTTGTCAATTCGGTGAGCTCTAATCAAAGCCTTACAGGAACGTGACCATACCCCCTGTATTAGTTCGTTCTCACACTGCTATAAAGAAATACCTGAGATGGGGTAATTTATAAAGGAAAGAGGTTTAGTCAACTCACAGTTCTGCATTGCTGGGGAGGCCTCAGGAAACTTACAATGATGGCAGGAGGGGAAGCAAGCAGGTCTTACATGGCAGCAGGCTAGAGAGAGTGTGCAAGATCAGGAAAAACTACCACATATAAAACCATCAGATCTCATGAGAATTCACACACTATCATGAGAACAGCATGAGAAAAGCTGCCCCCACAAATCCAGTCATCTCCCACCAGGTCTCTCCCTCAACACCTGGGGATTACAACTCAAGATGAGATTTGGGTGGGGACACAGAGCCTAACAATATCACCCACCCTCTTTTGTCTTTCCCCTTTTTCTTCCTGTCTGCTTTTTTCCCTTTAAATGTTGAAGCCCTCCAAATCCTCTTTGGAAAAACTTGTGGGCCACAGATCCTACTGTGGCTCATGCCTCTTTTTCTTGGGCACATCTTCAACCTTGGCAAAATAAGCCTCTAAATTGATTTGAGACTCGCCTCAGTCATTTTCTCTGGTTTTACAAACTTATTCTTAGATTTGCCCTCCAATCCATATGTATTTGGCCCAGTTTAAGTCACTAATTCCCACTGGCAAACCAAACCCTTGAGTGATTTTTTACTCATTTTTTAAAATCACTTGTGTTATAGTGTTTCCTCTTTTGGATTTTACCTCCTCTGTTTGGTTTTGACTGGTTTAGCTCCGGATATACCTCTACACCATGACTGTTAGGTTCTACCCTGTTCTCATCCCGCCTCATATTACAGGACAATAGACCCTAGACACCGGTGACTGATTCCTGTGTTTCAAAGGAATAACAATTACCTTAATTATTCCAACATTCGTACTCTAATTATCCACATATAGAGTTCAATAGAACAAGCTCTGAAATCAGAGAAACCTGGATTCAAACTCTATAGGGCCCTGTTATCTGATTTGCAACCTCACTGTGGTCTCAACCTCCCTAAGCCTCAATTTCCTTATCTATAAAATGCAAATAATAACATCTACTTTCAGAGTTGTGAGGACAGAATAAAAGCTTTGTTAAAAGCTTAACACAAAAGCAGCCCCATTCATCAATTGAATGAAGAGGTCATATGGCATTGTTAAATCAGTGACAAATCCTTAATAATACCAAGGAAAGGCTCCACAATATTAGCATTTTAGGCAACAGCAATGGGCTCATGGAGAAGGTGTTTGGAAATCAGGTAATGACCTAGGAAGGCTCTGCTGCAATATCTAAAACCAAAGTTAACCTCCTCCTCTTTATAACAGGCTAGTACAATGGGATGCTTCTGACTCTGCATCTTTGCAGACGTTCCATGAATAATAAAGTGGCAGGTACCTGCATGTCCTGAAGCAGAGTGTTAGATCGCACAGGAAGGCCAAAGGACGGGTGAAGGGATTTTCAAACCAATCAGACCGGCATTACTCCAGTAGTCACCACCAGGCTATATGCAAACAAACAAACAATTCATTAATGGAGGGGAGAAGAGGCCAGAAAAGAGGGCTCTTTTGGAGAGAGACCTGTGAGGGCTATGTGCACAACTCTTCCTCCAGAGTAAAAAAGGGGGTTGCTTCCCCCCAACTTCTGGTCATAGAAGCACTCCACTTGGAGAGCCTGGCATGTCCCCTGGGGTGTGAAGGCCGTAGAAGTTTGGATCTGACTCACTTCCACAGTTTGAATGCTAAGGAACTGACGGGCCTGCAAAGGTGAGCAAAGAACATGTGACAGCAGGCAGGGTGCACATTTCCCAAAGCTACCAGCAAGAAAAGGCATTATTATCAGAATTTTGCTTGACAGTTCCATGCAGGAGACACAGTCAGAAAACCCTCAAAAGCTCTCATGAAAGAAAGAACCAGAAAATACATCACAGTCTTGCATCCAGAGGTCAAGGATTTCAGGTTAACTTCATACCCACCCAGAAGTCTACAGCCTAATCCCCTGTCCTGCATTACCCAACACTGGAGGGACAAAGCCATCCTCCAGTGAAAGGTAAGTGGGAGAGGAAGGGTCAAGAAGAGAAGCTGGCAATGCCCTCCTTCCTCAGCACAGGCTTCCATGCTCAAAACAGGACCAACCTGGGGTGAAGGGAAGCTTTATCCTGCTTAAAAGTTTAAAGATTTAATGTTAGTCTCACTTGAATGAGACTGCTCTCATGGCTGAAGAATATTAGAAATGCTACAGGACTTGCCTAAAGTTTTGTCTAGTGATGGGAAGATCTTGCCCTGGACAGTATGTTCAAAGGGGCAGCAGGAGAAAGAGGCAGTCGCTTCCCACTCAGTCTAAATAGGGTCCAGCTTATTCCATAAACCAGCATTGCCAGTTGACTTAGCCTGCTCTCCTGACCTCTTGATTTGATCATGGCTCTTGTCCTCAGACCAAGGAGTATGTCAACTATACATTCAGCTGTAATTCAAAAATGTCTTTAGAAACCATATTCATTCAACAAATATTTATTGAATAGCAACTATGTGCCAAGTACTATTATGTTTCACATTACAAAAAAATCTGCTTTCCTGAAACAAATAAATATATAGCACAATATTAGGTACTGCAGGCGCTGTGATGGCTTTGTAACATGTCAGTTTGGCTGGGCTGAACTCCATTTCCTAGAATTCCATTTCTTGTGTGTTTCTGGTTAGGCCACAAGGAAAATTCTTGAGAGACATGAAGGACAGAGGGAGGCAGCAGCCTCTCGTAGCTCACACACGTTGTTCCTGGTCTGACCTCATTGTCATAAAGCAGCAGCTGGGACTACCTCCCCCAATCCTCCTTCAGCTTCTTCAACATCTGGCCCAGGTTGACTCCTTGGCTAGGTGTGTGTATTTAGCTCATTGAGGAAGGGCCCCAGCTTCTGCAGGATAGCCTCTTTGCAAAGCCAAAAGCAACAACAACACAACAACACAAGTTTCAGTCCGTCTTCACAAGTTTCAGCTCACGTTTGTGGGTTCCAGTGAGTCCCTGATCACTCTACCACATACCCATTATTACATCCACTTTTCTCTCCTGACTGCTATCCTGTGAAGATCAAGCTCCAGCAACAGCTAGAGAGAGAAAGAGAAAAACAGTATAGATCGACAGACAGACAAACATATGACAGACAGACAGGCAGATCAAGTTTTTCTGCTTAAACCCTGACCAATACAGGTACCATGGAAAAACAGTCTGGTGGAGGTGATAGGGAAGTTGTTTTAAAGAGCCAGGTAAACCTAAGAAGGTAACATTTGAATAGGGAGACACCTGAATGAGGTAGAAAATGGGACATGAGAGTATGTGGAGGAAAAGTATCTGGCAGAGAGAAGAGTGAGAACAAAGGCCCTGGGTCAGGAATAAGAGTGGACATGTTGTAGAAACAAAAAATTCTATATGACGGGATCAGAGAGGGAAACATTAAGGCTACTGAGTTGAGAATTGACTGGGGAGAATCAAAAAGAAACAAAGTCTTGGCAGAGGCTTAGACTATAAGGCAGTGGTAGAAATGTGGAGACTCCATAGAGTCATGAGCCCCATAACAACGTTTCATTCAATGAGAGACCACATAGACAGTGGTGGTCTCATAATATTATTATGAAGCTGAAATGCAATGATGTAAAGTACATAATACTTGATAATAACAATAAATGGCTGTTACTGGTTTACGTATTTACTATACCATACTTTTTATCATTATTATAGAGTATATTCCCTTTACTTTAAAAAAAAGAGGGTTAATTAACTGTAAAACAGTCTCAGGTAGGTCTTTCAGGAGGCATTCCAGAAGGTATTGTTTTTATAGGAGATGACAGCTTCTTCATATGTGTTATCACCCCTGAAGACCTTCCAGTGGAATAAGATGTAGAAGTGGAAGGCAGTGATATTGATGATCCTGATTTTGGCCTTGTGTAGGCCTAGCCTAGCATGTGTGTTTGTATCTTCGTTTTTAACAAAGAGTTTAAAAGGTAAAAAAAAAAAATTTTTTAATAGAAAACAGCTTATAGCACAAGGACATAGGCTGGGCGCAGTGGCTCACACCTGTAATCTCATCACTTTCAGAGGCCAAAGAGAGTGGATGGCTTGAGCTCAGGAGTTCAAGACCAGCCTGGGCAACACAGTGAAACCCTGTCTCTACAAAAACAGAAATACAAAAATTAGCCGGGTGTGGTGGTATGCCCCTGTAGTCCAAGCTATTCGGGAGGCTGAAGTGGGAAGATTACCTGAGTTTGGGAAGTTGAGGCAGTGAGCAGAGATTGTGCTACTGCATTCCAGCCTGGGCAATGGGAGTAACACCTTGTCTCAAAAAAAAAAAAAAGAATAAGGACATAAAGAAAATATTTTGTAAAACTAATGGATTTATGTTTTAAACTAAATTTTATTACGAGTCAATAAATTTAAAATTTTAACTTTATAAAGTAAAAAAGCTACAGTAAGCTAAGATTAATTTATTATTAAAGAAAGAAAAATATTTTAAATAAATTTAGCATATCCTAATGGTACAATGTTTAGAAAGTCTACAGTCATGCAGTATCCTAGGCCTTTACATTCACTGGCTACTCATTCACTGACTCACCCAGAGCAACTTCTAGTCCTGCAAGTTCCAGTCATGGAAAGTGCCCATATCATTTTGTATCTTTTTTACTGTATTTTTACTGTACCTTTCTTATGTTTAGATACACAAATCCTTACCATTGTGTTACAGTTGCCCATGGTATTCAGTACAGTAACATGCTGCATAGGTTTCTGATCTAAGAGCAGCAGGCTGAATCATAGAGCCTAGGTGTGTAGCAGACTAGGCCATCTAGCTTTGTGTAAGTCCTCTCTTGTGATGGGCACACAGCAACAGATTTGGCTAACCATGAATTTCTCAGAAAATATCCCCTTCATTAAGCGATGCATGACTGTATATACTTTAAAAGTAGAGATGACAGGAATTATTGATGGAATGGATATTGTTTTGAGGGAGAAAAGAAAAATCAAGTAAAAACCTGCAAGAATCCCTGTCCTCAAGGAAACAGTCTATTGCTTGACATTTCTAGAGTAAAACTCTAACCAAGCCCTACAAAGCAAGGAGCGTGGCTTTGTTTTAGAGCACTGGTGAGGACAAGTTCGATACACGCTCATACTCATACATTCCAGCAAACTCCCTTAATCATTAGAATAACCGTGTCTTCCGTCCTTCTCACTCAGCCATGAGCTCCGGAAGGGCGGGGACTATTCTTATTCATCATTTCTTGCCCCACTCCACTTAGTGAAGTAATTTGTGGAGAATAGGGTTTAATAAATTTTGTGTTGATTTTGCTTGAAAAAAATTTGAAACATACAAACTTTTGTAAACTTCCCTAATTCCTTCAAATCACATTGCAAAGTGGCTGATGGTTTTCTTTCTTAGAACGCTAATATATGCATTTGTTTATATATGCAGATTTTTTTTATCTTTGGCAAATTTCAAGGACTTGAGGATACACCATGAATTAAAGATTATAAAGGAGATCTTTTATTCTTGTCATTTACTTCACAAAAGAATTAGATTTATTTTAACACAGCATATTCATATATTAGACAGATTTTAGGTAACTAAAGTCTAAGAGAGGCAACCAAAGCCAATTCAATATCTTACACATGTTGGATACTAATTAATACAGTTCATTAAAGCAATTTGAAATCTCCCTTTCCTGATTCCATTAGCATTGGCTTTTTCAACTAATAAAGAACTTTTCTTAAGTATTATGAATTGTTATGAAAATCACAAATTGCAGAGGCATTTATGGAGGAGAAATAATTTATTCATTAATTACTAAAATTCACTGACCATAAATTTGTCACCGAAATAAAACTGTGGCACTTATGCCCAGATGCACTCATAAATAACTAAATAATTAAACTCACAGCCAAAGAACAAAAGCCGCTCAATGGGCACAATGAAATCCAAATTAGTATCTCACAGGACTAAAATAGAAAATGTAATAAAAATTATGCTAATCTGCATGCGACCCTGACAAAGCTTTTATGCTAGCAGTTTCCAGAAATTCCACTTTGTTTTCCAAAACTGAGTTTCTGTTCAGTGTCCCTTAATGGTGGCAAAGTATCTGAAACACTCCAAGGCATATGTTGTCCCTATTAACACTGTATCGGTTGTGACAATGAGGACTGTGATCTTCCAGCTCTCTGAGGACATCCTCCCCTAACTTCTCATTTTATCAGCATGGGCTCAAGCCTCCTCCGCTGGATACAAAGCTGGGGGAAAGAGAGATGAAGAGATGAGAACCAGCATTAGTGAATACCTATGATTCACTAATATTAATAACTGCACTCAACACCTGGCTTAAATATATTCACGTATTTAACCCCCATGATATATTTTTCTCCATTTTCAAACAAAAAGGTTGATATTAAAGGTTTAATCAGATTGCACGAAGTCACCCAGAACCAGAGGTTTTGTGTCTAGCTCTTCTTAACTCCAACAAAGTCCATATTTTTGTTTGGCCTAAACATAAGGCCTCAATTCTCACACTCACTCTGGACATCCTGCTCAGAAATCCCTAGAAATTCTATACCTCTGTATTGAGTCCACTCTGGATAGACTACCCTGCTCAGAGGGTAGTGACTCCCTTTTTCTCACGAAGCTATTTTACTCAGCAGCCTCATCCTCTTTGGAAAACAAATCAGTGAATATACTGAAAGTAACATAGAGACCCCTAACATATCAGAAGCACATTGATTATCAGGGATCATCCACATTTGCCATGTTCTTTAATGTTGTTTGAAAATATAAGGAAACTGGCAAGCCAAACTCACTGGAGGAGCCCTTGAATAATGAGTCAGATATCAGAAGAGTGAGTAAATGCAAAATAATTAGTTACCATTTCTGGCTTCTTCCTGCCTCTACTAGTTTTTTATAAAAATAACCAGGTGGAGATATCCAAGATGGCCAAATAGGAATGGCTCTGGAGTGCAGTTCCCAGTGAGAACTCAAAGGGTGAGTGATCACTGCACTTCCAAATGAGTTTTTACTGCCTACAGACCAGGAATTTCCCCAGCAGAAAAGCACCACAAGTCTCCAGTCAGCCAGTGCAGTGGGTCTCCACACAAAAACTCACACAAATCGGAGAAGCCATTTCAACTGGCACCTGGAATGCCTGGGAGACAGAGTCACCCATTCAACTGAAAAAAAGGGGGCTGAAACAGCGAGCCAGATGATCTGGCTCAGTGGGTCCCACCCCTACAAAGACCAGCAATCTCAGACGCTCTGGATTGAGAGTTTCACAGAAAGCACAGCTGGATCCAGGACAGTCCAGCTCTGTGGGGGGAAGGGCATCCACCATTACCAAGGCAGTCCACCACTACCGAGGCAGTCTACCATTACTGAGGCAGTCCACCATTACCCAGGCAGTCCACCATTACAGAGATAGTCCACCATTACTGAGCCAGACCGTCATTACTGAGTCAGTTCTAACTATACCTCTATAAACAAAACTGCAAGGAAGCTCACACAGCAGCTGGGCAGAGCCCCATGGCAGCTCAGCAATGCCTGTGCTGGCAGACTGTGACTAGGCTACCTACTCGCTGGGCAGGGCATCTCTGAAAAAAGGCAGCAGCATGTCAGGAACTTATAAATAAAGCCCCACCTTCCCAGGACAAAGCATCTGGGAATTAAAGGCAGTTATGAGTTCTGCTGCAGCAGACTTAACCATACCTGTCCAGCAGCTCTGAATGGAACAATGGAGCTCAGAGCTCAGCACTTGAGCTACTGTAAGGGACAGACTGTCTCTTCAAGCAGCTCCCCAACCCCCATATATCCAAAGAGACACCTCATAAAGGAAAGCTCAGGCTAACATCTGGCTGAGAAGAAACCAGCGCAAAAAGAAAGATGGGAAGAAACCAGAACAAAAAGGATGAAATCACCAAAAACCAGAACGCCTCTCCTCCTCCAAGGGATCACAACTCCTCACCAAAAAAGGAACAAGGCTGGATGGAGAATGAGTCTGATGAATTGACAGAAACAGGTTTCAGAAAGTGGGTAAAACAAACTTCTCTGAGCTAAAAGAACATGTTCTAACTGAATGCAAAGAAACTAAGAACCTTGAAAAAAGGTTTGACAAAATGCTAATAAGAATAAACAGCTTAGAGAAGAATATAAATAAATTGATAGAGCTGAAAAACACAAGACAAGAACTTTACAAAGCATACACAAGTTTCAATAGCCAAATCGACCAAGCAGAAGAAAGGATATCAGAGATTGAAGATCAACTCAATGAAATAAAACAAGAAGACAAGATTAGAGAAAAAAGAGTGAAAAGAAATTAACAAAGCCTCCAAGAAATATGGGATTATGTGAAATGACCTAATATACGTTTGATAGGTGTACCTGAATGTGATGGAGAGAATAAAGTCAAGCTGGAAAACACCCTTCAGGATATTATCCAGGAGAACTTCCCCAACCTAGCAAGGCAGGCCAATATTCAAGTAGAGGAAACACAGAGAACACCACAAAGATATTCCTCAAGAAGAGTAACCCCAAGGCACATAATCGTCAGATTCACCAAGGTTGAAATGAAGGAAAAAATGCTAAGGGCAGCAAGAGAGAAAGGTTGGGTTACCCACAAAGGGAAGCCCATCAGACTCACAGTGGATCTCTCAGCAGAAACCCTACAAGCCAGAAGAGAGCGGGGGCCAATATTCAACATCCTTAAAGAAAAGAACTTTCAAACTAGAATTTCATATCCAGCCAAACTAAGCTTCATAAGCGAAGGAGAAATAAAATCCTTTACAAACAAGCAATTGCTCAGAGATTTCATCACCACCAGGCCTGCCTTACAAGAGGTCCTGAAAGAAGCACTAAACATAGAAAGGAACAACCAGTACCAGCCACTCCAAAAACGTACCAAATGGTAAAGAGCATTGACATCATGAAGAAACTGCATCAACTAGTGGGCAAAACAACCAGCTAGCATCAAAATGGTAGGATTAAATTCACACATAACAATATTAACCTTAACGTAAATGGGCGGAATGCCCCAATCAAAAGACACAGACTGGCAAATTGGATAAAAATTCAAAACCCATCCCTGTGCTGTATCCAGGAAACCCATCTCATGTGCAAGGATACACATAGGTTCAAAATAAAGGAATGGAGGAAGATTTATGAAGAAAATGAAGAGCAAAATAAAAGCAGGAGTTGCAATCTTTAAAATAGAATTTAAACCAACAAAGATCAAAAGAGACAAAGAAGGGCATTATATAATAGTAAAAGGATCAATGCAACAAGAAGAGCTAACGATCCTAAATAGATATGTACCCAATACAGGAGTCTCCATATACATAAAACAAGTTCTTAACAACCTAAAATAGACTTAGACTCCCACACAATAATAGTAGGAGACTGTACCACTCCACTGTCAATTTTAGACAGATTAACGAGACAGAAAATTAGCAAGCATATACAGGACTTGAACTCAGATCTGGACCAAGCAAACCTAATAGACATTTATGGAACTCCCCACCCCAAATCCATAGAATATACATTCTTCTCAGCACTACATCACACCTACTCTAAAACTGACCACATATTTGGAAGTAAATCATTCCTCAGCAAATGCAAAAGAATGGAAATCATAACAAACAGTCTCTCAGACCACAATGCAATCAAATTAGAACTCAGGATTAAGAAACTAACTCAGAACTGCACAACTTCATGGAAACTGAACAACTGGCTCTTGAATGTTGACTGGATAAATGATGAAATGAAGGCAGAAATAAAGATATTCCTCAAAACCAACGAGAATGAACAACATTCCAAATCTCTGGGACACATTTAAAGCAGCGTCTAGAGGAAAATTTATAGCAATAAATGCCCACATGAGAAACAAGGAAAGATCTAAAATGGACACCCTATCTTCAAAATTGAAAGAGCTAGAGGAGCAAGATCAAAAACACTCAAAAGCTAGCAGAAGACAAGAAATAACTAAGATCAGAGAAGAATTGAAGGAGATAGAGACCAAAAGAAATCCTTCAAAAAATCAACAAATCCAGGAGCTGGTTTTTTGAAAAGATCAACAAAATACACAGACCACTAGCCAGATTAATAAAAAAGAAAAGAGAGAAGAATCAAATAGATGCAATAAAAAACAATAAAGTGGATATCACCACTGATTCCACAGAAATACGAACTACCATCAGAGATTACTACGAACAACTCTATGCATATAAACCAGTAAACCTGGAAGAAATGGGTAAATTCCTGGACACTTGCACCCTCCCAAGCCTAAACCAGGAAGAACCTGAAATCCTGAAAGACCAATAGCAAGGGCTGAAGTTGAGGCAACAAATAATAGCCTACCAACCAAAAAAAGCCCAGGTCCAGATGGGTTCAGAGCCAAATTCTACCAGACATACAAAGAGGAGCTGGTACCACTCTTTCTGAAACTATTCCAAACAATCCAAAAAGACAGAATCCTTCCAAAATCATTTTATGAGACCACCATCATCCTGATACCAGCAGAGACTCAACAAAAAAAGAAAAGTTCAGACCAATATCCATGATGAACATCAATGCAAAAATCTTCAATAAAATACTGGCAAACCAATTGCAACAGCACATTAAAAAGCTTATCCATCACGATCAAGTAGGCTTCATCCTGGGGATGCAAGACTGGTTCAACATACACAAGTCTATACACGTAATTCACCACATAAACAGAACCAACGACAAAAACCACAATGATCTCAATAGATGTAGAGAAGGCCTTTGACAAAATTCAACAGCCTTTATGATAAAAACTCTCAGTAAACTAGGTATCAACAGAACGTAGCTCAAAATAGTCAAATCTGTCTGTGACAAACCCACAGCCAATATCATACTGAATGGGCAAAAACTGGAAGCATTCCCTTTGAAATCTGGCACTAGACAAGGATGCCCTCTCTCACCACTCCTATTCAATATAGTATGGGAAGTTCTAGCCAGAGCAATCTGGCAAGAAAAAGAAATAAAGGATATTCAATTAGGAAAGGAGGAAGTCAAATTGTCTCTATTCACAGATGACATGATTGTGTATTTAGAAGACCCCATCGTCTCAGCCCAAAATCTCCTGAAACTGATGAGCAACTTCAGCAAAGTCTCAGGATACAAAATCAATGTGCAGAAATCACAATCATTCCTATACACCAATAACAGACTAAAAGAGAGCCAAATCAAGAATGAATTGCCATTCACAATTGCTACAAAGAGAATAAAGTACCTAGGAGTACAACTAACAAAGGATGTAAAGGACCTCTTCAAGGAGAACTACAAACCACTGCTCAAGGAAATAAGAGAGGACACAAACAGATGGAAAAACATTCCATGCTTATGGTTAGGAAGAATCAATATCGTGAAAATGGCCATACTGCCCAAAGTAATTTAGAGATTCACTGCTATTCCCATCAAGCTACCTATTACCCTCTTCACAGAACTGGAAAAAAACACCTTAAACTTCATATGGAACCAAAAGTGAGCCCACATAGCCAAGACAATTCTAAGCAAAAAGAACAAAGCTGGAAGCATCATGCTACCTGACTTCAAACTATACCATAAGGCTACAGTAATCAAAACAGCATGGTATGGTACCAAAACAGAGATATAGACCAATGGAACAGAACAGAGGTCTTGGAGGCAATGCCACACATCTATGACCATCTGATCTTTGACAAACCTGACAAAAACAAGCAATGGGGAAAGGATTTCCTGTTTAATAAATGACGTTGGGGAAACTGGATAGCCGTGTGAAGAAAGCAAAAACTGGACCC